>VWYK01004573.1:20474-34046 GCA_013399775.1 Semnornis frantzii
CCCCCAGGTCTCTCTCTGCCTGGCTCTTCTCCAGCCACTCTGTCCCCAGCCTACAGCACTGCTTGGGGTTGTTATGGCCAAAGTGTAGAACACACATACACACACATAAAATATATAAAATATATATTGGACTACATATTAAGACAAAATTTCTCCATCAAGAGATGTCAGGCATTGGAATGAGCTGCCCAGGGAGGTGGTTGAGTCACCAACCCTGAGTATGTTTAAAAGTCATTTGGATGTGGTGCTTGGGGATATGGTTTAGGGTGCACCTTGCAGAGCAGGGTTATCTGCTGGATCTTGGTGACCCTGAGGGGCTTTTCCAACCTGGATGTTTCAGTGATTCTGTGCTAAGAGCAAAGGGCTTGTGTTTTTCCCCACAGAAATGGTATCTCCCCATTGATGCAAGCCAAAGTGAAATGAAAGATTGCTGTCACTGTGCAGATGATGTACTACCCACAGAAGATGGATTTCCTCTCTTTTACTTACTAAATACTCACAGTTCCACAGAGAAAGGTTATATGACCACGATAATAAATTTTGCATCTCTTTTGGTCTGATTTTCTGTCTGGGAATTGTAAATCACTTTTTAAATAGAAGTTTATCACAGAAGAAAAGGTAGTTCTGATTGGTACCTCTCTGTGATCTGACAGATTATGAAGTAGACTCACAGAACAAATTTCTGTAATCTGTCTAGAAAAGACATAAAAGACATTTTGTTGTATGGTATAAATTTCTACTTGATAACCTACCTGTAGGAAAGGCTCAAATCCTTTAATTCCTCAGTGAACTTCTTAAGCCTACTGAAGCAGCAGCACTGGGCAGGCAGAGGAGAGGTGTGACTTCCCTCCTCCATCATCTCACACTGCTTTCCAAACAGCCCAGACTCTTTACAAAGAATCTATCAATCCAGCAGCCTGCTGCTTCCTTTTCCTGAGACCATGTGCTCAAGAGCTGGGAAGCAGCACTTTGCTTTTGCATGTCCCTTGACCCCTTGGTACCTGTTTACAGCTGGCACCTTCATCTTGGGGCTGTTTAGTTTGGAAAAGAGGAGACCTCATTGCTGTCTACAGTTACCTGAAGGGACGTTGTGGAGAGGCTGCTGCTGGGCTCTGCTCACAGGTAATTGGAGACAGAACAAGGGAGAATGGCCTCAAGTTGAGGCTTGGGAGGTTTAGATTGGACATTAAAGTTTTTCACAGAGAGAGTGGTCAGGGACTGGAATGAGCTGCCCAGGGAGGTGGTGGAGTCACCCAGCCTGGCTGTGTTTAAGGGTGGTTTGGATGTGGTGCTCAGGAATATGTTTAAGGTGAATCTTGTAGAGTAGGGTTCTAGGTTGGACTTGGTGATCCTGGGAGGCTTTACCAACCTGCATGTTTCTGTGATTCTGTGGTTCAGAGTGTTGCTTGTTGCAGGCTGACCTGAAACATTAGTCCAGAAATAAAAAGAAAAAAGTTATTAAAAATTAATAAATATAATTCATATGCTATTACAAATTATGTAAAATTAATAATCAATATTAATCCAGGCAGAGATTGTTGATAACTATGAAAGCTGTTTATTAACATTAAATCTCACCAGAAAACTTATTTACAAGGTTTGGAAACTTATGCACACAGGGAACAGGCAAAACTGACACACTGTAGGAGGTAACCAGCAAACAAACATTATACTGGAACAGAAGATTCTTGGGGGCACTATACTGGAAGAGAAGGTTCCTGTGGTCACTACACCACTTGCAGTTCATTATCCTGCTTAGCCACTGGATGGATGCAGGAAGCTCCTTTCTGCTCATGGCAGAAGCCAATTAGTGATTACAAGAGGCTTGAAGTATTTACTCACAAAATAGTATCAGACAGTACCCAAAGCACAGGAGGGGTTGCTGTCAGTGGTCTCAAAGTCATCAGAGGCTTTGGAGTTTCCCAGGCTCTCAGGCAGCTGCAGTCTGGCACAGGCTCTGACCTGGTTCCTCTTGATTCCTGATTCAGCAGCAGCCTTGCAGAGGGGCAGGCAGGATGTGATGCCATGGGCAGGCTTGGCACAATGTCAGGTTGGCTGTGCAGGCTCAGTGCCTGCAGGCATTTAGAGCCTGTACTTGGTAAGGCAGTGGAGTTTCCAGGCAGTTCAGGATGCAGTGAGGCAGCAAGAGCAATGATGGCAGCAGCAGCAGGCATGAATACAATGGCAGAGAGCACCCTGTGCTACCTGCTTGTCCCTTCTTATCAATACAGCCCAAAACTAATGGGCTTTTGGACACAGATGAGCCACTCAGGATGGCACTTTGCCGAGCTTGACAATATTAGCTGAAGCCAGGGCTTTGGTTTGCCTTTCCTGCAGCTGCTTCCCCCAGCACAGAATGAGGGGAGCAGGGGAACAAGTCTGGGCCAGCCACAGTCCTTAGACTCAGTGGTTCCAGGTTCTTTGTCCTCTTTCCCATGGTTGCTTCTCCCCATAGCAGAAGGGGGGAGATCAGAAAAACATCTCTGGGCAAACCAGGACATGGAGAAGCCTATTTTGGCCTATTTAGGCATACAGTGAGATATGTCAATGACATTGTGACATTTTTAGCAAGATGAATACACTTATATTGAAATCTTCTGTCTCAAAGGATCTATAGTTCATTATTAACCTGCTGGTCAATTCTGGATCTGTTATTGCTAGCACTCCTTAGACTCTGCTGTGAACCTGTCCTTAATCAGTTAGCAGCTAGAAGGAACATTTCCTCACAAGCTTTTTTATATCACACAGTACTAAGAAAATTTGGGAAGGAACTACTAAAATCACAAAAAGCAGGATTAATTTTCTCTTCTAGCCTAACTTGCCAAAATTCTAATAAGAATACACAGGGTCAAAGTTTTCATGGATGGTTTTGTAAAGGTGAACCACAAAAGTTATTTTCAGCTGAAATCAAGCAAAATGGTCAACCAGTCTGGAATGAGGAAGAGAACTGAGGTCGGCATCTAGGTGCCATGTCTGGCAGCTTCAGGCTTGAATTATTTCATCTCACAGTCACTGAAAACAAACAGTAATACACTCACTGAATTTCTCCTCAAAATGAGCGAAGTAACTTCAGTCACTGGAAGTTTTGAAGCACTTCTCAATCTCCAGAGTTTAGCAAATAATACTTAAGAAATAATAAATAAGGATGTTACTTATTTGCTTGTTTGTTTTTTTTTTCTTTAGATAATAAAGGTACTAACCAATGAGAAACAGGCATGACATGCATTGTAGAATCATAGAATGCTAAGGGTGGAAGGGACCTCAGAGATCATCTAGTTCCACCCCTCTGCCATAGGCAATTATATTGATACTCGTAATGTGTGATCCCCCTCCTTAAAAAGCTCAAGTGTTTTATTTATGTAACATAAATGTATGCACTACCACAGAATCACAGAATTAACCAGGTTGGAAAAGACCTCTGGGATCACTGAGTCCAACCTATCACCTAACCCTTCTCATTAACTAACCCATGGCACTAAGTGCTTCATCCAGCCTCTTTTTAAACACCTTCAGGACTGGAGACTCCACCAGCTCCCCAGGCAGCCCACAGTATATATCATTATAAAACATCATTTCCTTTTTCCTTAGAAATCAAACCATTTTAACTTACACAAGTGAAGAATTTCCCAGTACAAGAATGAAAGTGTAAATAAACTCAGACATGGAGAGCAGGCTCTATCTCTGTCAAACAGACTACTTTTGAAGGTTAACCCTGGTACCACCACAATTTCTGCCCAAGCATATCCTTAGGAAAACACTGTTCAAAGAACACTTCTTGTGACGTGTGAGAGACTGGCACAGGTTGCCCAGGGAGGTGGTGGAAGCCTCATCCCTGGATGTTTTTCAAGCCAGACTGCCTGTAGCTCTGGGCAACCTGATCTAGTGGAAACCATCCCTGCCCGTGGCAGGGAGGTTGGAACTGGATGATCCTTGAGGTCCCTTCCAATGCTGACCATTCTGTGTTTCTTTTCAAGCAACAAGGTTCTGCGTGGCAGCTTCTATTTTCTGTGGCTAACAACTTAATTCAATTACAAAGGCTCATTCAGCAGCACTAAATATTACAACCCAGATTGCAGTCTTAATAAACACTTTGACATGAAAGCCACAAGTTTTTAAGCCCATCATCAACAACTCACAACACAGGGACAGGAGCTGGTGGCAGGTGTAACTCTCTCTCTTGCTTGGTGACTCATTTCATTGACTCATTTTAATTGTTTTAATGACTCATTGTGATGATTCCAGCAACATAAATTCAGTTTGTCAGCAACACGCAGTTATCAGCTAAACACTCTAGAGAGAATCAAATAACACAAGAAGCTCAAATTGAATAAAAGAATGAAAACTTTTTTCTTTTTCTTCATTTCTCAGCAGTGATGTCAAACACAGAGAATGAGTTCTGTGTGCAACACCCCTAATTTACTTGTGTGGCTGTTCACTTCTTGGATGGTGTTTCACAGACTGTACTCTTGTGTTTTTGTTGACCTTGACAAAGGCAAAGCTCTGAAAGGTCCAGGCCACCACAGCTTGAGGAAAGAGTGGCTGTCTCTGGGTGACAGGAACATCCACAAAATCAGAATTATTTACAATCAGCTCCCTGCAAGAGACATTAAACCACAGCTTCACCATTTAAGCCAATTTCAAATGATTGCAACTCAGAATAAGCCTTTAAATGTCTGTGGAGGAGCAAAGGCCACATAGTCCCATTTTCATCTGAAGATTATAGCACTAATCATTGCTGGAGACATGGTATGGCATTAGGTGTGGTTTGGACATCACCCAGGATGGTATTTTCTATATACCTGCTCAGTTCTACTTTTAGCTTTTCTGCTTACCTCGCCATGATGCCCAGAAGCAAAACAGCTGTTGCCTGGATTTGTTTTGGCTTGTAGTCTTGAGACTAAAATGCCTTCACAGACACCCCCAACACATGGTGTATTTCATGAGGCTTACAATCATAGAATGGTTTGAGATGGAAGGGACCTCCAAGGGTCATTTAGGCCAATCCTCCTGCAGACAGCAGAGACATCCTCCTCTAGATCAGGTTGCTCAGAGTCTTGTTGAGCCTGACTTTGAACATCTCCAGGGATGGGGCCTCAGCTACCTCCCTAGGCAACCTGTTCCAGTGTTCCACCACCCTCATGGTAAAGAGCTTGTTCTTGATATTCAATTCTCCTCTAGTTTCAAACCATTGCTCCTCATCATAACACTGTAGACCTTTGTAAACAGTCTCTGTGCAGCCTTCTTGTAGCTCCTTTCAGATACTGGCAGGCAGCTATTAGGTCTCCCCAGAGCCTTCTCTTCTCCAGGTTGCACAATCCCAGCTCCCTAAACCTATCCTCACAGGAGAGGTGTCCCAGCCCCTGATCATTTCCATGGCCCACCCCTGGACTTGCTCAAGGCCTCCTCCAACCTGGCCTTGAACACCTCCAGGGAGGTTGTGGAGCACAGAATCACCCAATGTGAATCTTTGATCACATTTAGTTTTTCTGTGCTCCACAACCTCCCTGGGCAACCTGTGCCAGTGTCTCACCACCCTCACTGCAAACAACTTCCTCCTAACATCCAGTCTAAATCTCCCCTCTGCCAGTTCAAACCCATTCCCCTTGTCCTGTCATTACAAGACCCTGTCTATAGTCCCTCCTCAGCCTTCCTGTAGCCCCCTTCAGATCCTGGAAGGCTACTCCAGGGTTTCCTGGAAGCCTTCTCTTCTGCAGGCTGCAGAGCCCCAACTCTCTCAGCCTGTCCTCAGAGCAGAGCTGTTGCAGTCCTCTGAGCATCTTGGTGGCCTCCTCTGGACCTTCTCCCACAGTTCCATGTCCCTCCTGTGTTGGGGGCTCCAGAACTGCACATAGTACACAGTACTATACACAGTACTCCTGGGGAGATCCAAGACTGGTTATTCCAAGCATCCCAGGTCAGATCCCAAGACTTTATAGGGCTAAAAACATAAGAATCAAAACTAAAATAATTTAAAAAAAACCAAAAACCACAATTGTTTGTCTTGTGACATTAGAACATTTAGTGAATCTATTTGCCTGAGTTCACACATGCACATAAAGCATGGTTCAAGGCTTTAAAAATAAATAATTTAAACCCCCACAAGGTTACAAGGGCTGGGAGCTCTCAGTTCTAATGCCACTACAAACCAGCCATCATGCCAGCACTTTTGTCCTTTTCTCCTTTCTCTGCTCTGATCAAGCTGTGGGGAAAAAAAAAAAAAAAAAACAACCAAACCAAAACCCACAAAAAACAACACCAGGGCAAAGTCTTGATATCAAATAAAAATCTCCTATTTGATCTCCTGGAGCTGGACTTTCATCTTTTGAATTCTTATAACATTGCCAAGAATTATACCCAGACATTGTGCAGCTAATCCAACATCCCCTTGATAGCAAACCCCTGAGATTATAAATCAGCATCCAGAACTATGAAAGGATTCCTGGGAAACCCCTAAGTCATCAACTCTGTTACAAATAAGGAATGTGATTAAAGCAAACAAAAGCATAAGCAAGGCCTCACAGCATTGTACTTTTCTTCCTGGGGCTTCTCTTTATCATTCTAAATTAAACAATTCCCATGATGTCTTTTTCCTCTTTCACACTCCCTGTTTGCAAGCACATACTGCATCTGGCTTCTCTTCCAGCTTCCTTACTGCCTCTGGAACTGCTGAAGACTCATCTCCACCTTTTTTGATATTTTCTGACTGCCAGTATACTTCACACATCTGTTTTTTTCCAGAGTAACAGATGTTGCTGCTCAGTGAAGACAACAGTCTGTATGTTTAGGCTGGGAAATGCAGAAAAAGTATTTAGAGTTAGTTTCTGCTTTTTCTCAGGAGATGATTTAGCAATAGAGATTCCAGGGCATGTGCTCAGGGTTTACAAAGCAGACCAGCAATGGACCTAGATCATACTTGCTGTTGAAGAGGGCCAAAGGCAACATCTTTCTTAAATACATAAAAACCCCAAGATTTTAGCCCTCAAGCAATGGTTGAGATGTGGAGGTGCTGGAGCAGGTCCAGAAGAGGGCAATAAAGCTGGGGACAGGCCTAGGGAATAAATCTTACATGGAGCAACTGAGGAAGCTGAGGATGGTTAACCATGTGCTGGGCTGCAGCAAGAGCAGTGTGGCCAGAAGGGCAAGGGAAGGGATTCTGCCCCTTTGCTCTGCTCTCCCCACTTGCAGTCCTGTGTGCAGTTCTGGAGCCCCCAACACAAGGACATGGAACTTTTGGGGTTTGTCCAGAGGAGGCCACAAAGATGCTCAGAGGGCTGCAGCAGTTCTGCTGTGAGGACAGACTGAGAGAGTTTGGGCTCTGCAGCCTGCAGAAGAGAAGACTTCTAGGAGACCATGAAGTAGCCTTATAGTATCTGAAGGAGGCTACAAGAAGTCTGGGGAGGGACTATTGACAAGGTCTTGTAATGACAGGAGAAGGAGGAATAAGTTTAAACTGGCAAGAAGGGAGATTGAAACTGGATGCTAGGAAGAAGTCGTTTGCAGTGAGGGTGGTGAGACACTGGCACAGGTTGCCCAGGGAGGTTGTGGAGTACAGAAGCACAGAATGTGATCAAAGATCACATTGGGTGATTCTGGGATCCACAACCTCCCTAGAGATGTTCAAGGCCAGGTTGGATGAGACCTTGAGTGACATGTTCTAGTGGACATGTCCCTGCCTATGGTGGGGGTTTGGGACTGGATGATCTTCCAAGCTAAACCATTCTATGACTCTCTAAGATCCATGGGCATCAGGGGCATGACTGCCATGCAGCAAAGCACTGCACAGTGTGAACATACCTGGTACCATGCAATGCAGGATCTGCTGCCATGTTCCAGTGCACCAGGAGGGCACAGAGCCCAGAGGTTCCTTGCTTTCCTCAGTATGCTTTCAGGCACTGAAAGGCAGCTGTCACCATCCCACTCGTGATACATTCTGGCTGCTTTTTGGACCACACTGCATGTTAAACAGAGGACACAGGCCAGCTGCCTCCTAAGCAGAAATGTTAAAACAATATAAACAAGAGAAATTCAGTAAAATGCTCTTTAAGCTTTCCTCAGAGTCTATGATCCTGCAAGTTCACTCTCTCATTTTCTTAGAACTTTGCTGTTTGCCATGAGGACTTGCATGCACTTGGAAAAAAAGAAGTGTCTGCCCATTTGGGTTTGTTCAACAGCTATAATAGGAACTTCCTGGATTTCTGCACTCCTTCTGTGGAAAAGGTGTCACAGCCCTCAGCCAAAAATAAACATACTTCTGGATGGTTGTGGATTTTGTCCCTTTATAGAAACTTGCTGATTTTCTAATTCTTGCCTGCTGAGGGCTGCAAAGCCTTCTCCCATAATACATGGTGGAAAATATTCCTCCAGCTATGACATGCCTACCTCGTTCTGCTAAGCATCTGCTTTTAAGAATATTGTTCCAACTTCAGCCTGACCATTCTCCTTCAGCTACAGTGAAGGCCACCTTCTCCTGTGCACTGGCTTCTGCAGACCTGATGCAGCACTGCCCTTTTTACTACCCCTATTTGGGTACTGCTCCTTTCTGCTTTGTTTACCTACCCCTCCTGGTTGGAAGGGATAGAAGGCTGAAAAAAGTACATGAGAATGAATAAAATGATGCACAAGGTAAAGCAACTCCGAACACCAAGTCTGGAGAAGGGAAGACTGAGGGGGGATCTAATCAATGTTTATAACTATCTGAGAGCTGGGGGTCAGGATGGGGGGGACAGGCTCTACTCACTTGCTCCCTGGGACAGGACAAGGAGCTATGGATGGAAGCTGCAGCACAGGAGGTTCCAGCTCAGCACAAGGGGGAACTTCTTGACTGGAAAGGTCCCAGAGCACTGGCACAGGCTGCCCAGAGAGGTTGTGGAGTCTCCTTCTGTGGAGCCTTTCAAGGTCTGTCTGGATGTGTTCCTGTGTGCCCTGAGTTGGATTGTCTGGTCCTGCTCTGGCAGGGAGTTAGACTGGATGATCTCTTTGGGTCCCTTACAACTCTTAACATCTTGTAATTACCTGTTGGTTCAAATCAACTCCACACAAACTCTTTGCACAAGACCTCAACAACAGATTCTATTTAACTAGTTCCCATTCAGTTACGAGGTTGTTATTCTAGGAGAGAACTCTTGTTGAGTTATTGAACAACAGTTTTCTCTGACACAGCCACATTCAAAGCATATATAAGGCTGCGGCTATGCCTTTCTTACTGATCTCTAATTTATCTGTTGCACTTTGGAACAAGCTTAAATGTCACAGTGAAATGTCATTCTCTGAAAATCCATCCTCACACTCTCTATAAAAAATTGCACTATGAAAGCTGCACCTTTCACCTGAGAAAGGTAACAGAATGGCAACACAGTTCTGCCCTCCACCTACAAAACTCTCCCTGCTGCCAGCAGAGCCCAGACCTGCACCATTTCCAGTATCACCAGATGCTGTATTAGCCCAAGATTTTCCTAGCTGTGGGTCATGCCTGTGCCACGATGCACTTCACAGCTGTGATGCACTTGATGTGATAAAACTATCCAAGGTGCAAGTTTCTTGCAGACAGTTTATATTTTGTGGTGACATTCTCTTGCCTCTTAAATGCAGCAGTCTCTCTTGTTTGTGGACTCAGAGCTCTCCTCCAGGAATGGAAACATTAGCTACTGGAGAAAATATTCATGAACTCTTCGTCATGCTGTTTTTACAGGAGGAAATTCCACCTATATCATGATCATGGAGTGACAAGTAAACTAATCTTTGCTCTTATGTATTAGTCATATTTTCCCTTATGTTCCTGGTGGAGCAAGCAGCACACACGTAGTTAATTTAATTCAGAATAAATACTCTACAGGGCCTTTCTCCTATCACCTCCATAGCTCATTTGGGCTAACAGTGTTTAGCCTCAGAGCCAGAAAAACACATTTTTTACACTTAATACAACAGCATGTGACGTTTATCAGCATTCAGCCGTGTGGAAATGGATGATGATTTAAGAATAACTAATCCTAAATCTGCATGTCTTAAGGAGCTGGCCAGCAATGATGAGGATCTTCACTTTCTTGTTCACTTCCAGTTACAGTGGTAATCAATTTATCTGTGCATTTTGCTCATTACTCTGTGCAAGCATCAGCCAAAGAAGCTTTCCAGTGAGGATGCACTTGAATTCTCCAGCTAGCATGTCAGTTGGGTGCCTGCACCTTGTTAAATAGTTAATAGTGGAGAGCACAGAGCACAGACACATCCCCTAACCCTAACAAGATAATTAACAATAATAATGATGGTCATCGTTATTTAACATTCAGGACAACTTTGTGACACAAGGTGAATAAACCAAAAACTCCCTACCATGCTCATTGCCCTCAGAACAGTGCCTGCAGTTTTCTAAAGGTCTGATTTGTGATTCCAGCTCACTTACTGGAAACCTTTGGATCCATTTTGCTTTTTATACACTGCAGAGAGAACTTTTCATGTGCATCTTCATCAACGGGACACATTTTTGCATCACTACTAACTGTCTTTCCTGTTAAAGGTGTAGAGTGAGCACTTCCCTGCATGCAGTTTTCCTAGTGAAAGACAGGGTGGAAGCTTCCCACCTAGTTTGCCTCTTCTGTAGAGAATCATAGAATTATTTAGTTTGGAAGAGACCTTTAAGATCACTGTCAGGTCACCACTAAACCAGGTCCCTCAGCACCACACCTACATGGCTTTTAAATCCCTCCAAGGATAGGGACTACATCACTACCCTGGGTCAGCCCCTTCCAGGGCTCGTCAAACCTTTCTGAAAAGAAATTGCTCCTCGTGTCCAACCTAAACCTCCCCCAGCCCAACTCAGAGCAGTAGTTAACAGGAATTGGAGAGGAAAGTGTCATGACCGTGCAGCTGCAGTAGCTGCATGTTGAATGGGACACAGAGGCAGCCAAGGAGCTCTGTGCCTGAACTTGAAATCCCTGGCTCTGCTCCTGCTGGCCATTGCCAGTGTGACATCACTCCAGCAGGGTCAGCCAGACCAAGCTGCAAATTGAACTGGAGGACAACCGAGTTCATCTGCCCGACCTGTACTATTTCTGTGCAAGAGCTGCAGGAAAAGTGTGTTGCACACAAGGCTATTTCCGACCCAGGCATATGCTTGAGAGGCAGCCTGCAACCACACACCGCTCGGCGGCACAGTGGGACGTGGGAAGGAAAAAAATTCTTGTGTAAGCTCCAGCATCACTTCCACTGCAAAACCAACTGCATTTGCCCTCCAAGCCAACAAGGGGGAGCTCAGCGCCATCAAAAATGAGCTCAGCCATCCACGGAATGCGCCCGGGCAGCCCATTTCCATGATTACCTATTCTGCTCTGCGATGTCTTTCTTACGTGGGAAGATGCTCTGCCTGCATAACTTCGTCTCACTGGAATGTGTTTTGCAAATGTTTTAATAAGTTATGACCCTACTTGTCTATGCAATGCAGTTCCTCAGATACTTCAGCTGCACTCTGCTCCTCTCAGCTGTTTAAGCTGCAAATTCCATAACGCCTGGGATGTTTAGGAAAAAGGGAAGTTTATACCTTGCTAAATAAGGCTGTTGCTACCCCAGTGACAAATTCTCTGACTCGATTAGTAACTGAGAAGATTTTTTTTTTTTTTTAAGGCATGTTTATTATCTTTCATGACTCCTGAGAACCCTTCAGACTGCTGGATGTTTTCCACCTCCCACCGACCAAGTGTCATGGGAGATACAACTTACTTGTAGATCTCTCCACATCTGGCAGCTGCATCAGCTGAAGAGATGCTCACAAAGTACAGTACCTGCTCCTTCCCAGCACTGACATCATGTCCTGCCCAGGCACACATCCTAAGGGATGGGAAGCTTTGCTGCTCCTTGTCTATCAAGGGACCTCTGCCTCCAGGAGCAGCTGTCAGAGGGACATTGCTTGTGTTTGCATGAATTCTGATATAACCTGTACCATCAAAATGCTTTGCTAACAGTTATATTTAACAAAACCAGATCAGAAAAAGATGAAAAGGATACAAGTGGCTTCAAAACAAGTTGGGGAAAAGCCAACCAAACAGCAACAGAAACAAAACAGCAAAAGAAACCCAACAAGTCATGTCCATCACATTTCAAGGCCAGCCTGGAGTTAAATACTGTTTCAAAGAGTCTGAAAGTCAAAATTAAATTAGGTTTGGGTTTACTGAGCCAACAGCAGCAAATGCCTTTGAAGATGTATTAAAACCATTATGTCTAATGAGTGCTAAAAGCTTAAGTAACAATACTCATCATTAACTGTCACTGCCTTGGTTAGTTTGACCCCTTTTATGTTTTCCCCCTTTGCTAAGGCCTCAAGAAGCTGCATGAAATGCTTTCCATGTCATTTCAAACATTCTGGTGGTGTTTCTTTTTAGCAATCCAAAATCTTGCTCTCCAAAACCAGTCTGCCCTTCATCTCTCCAGCTTTCAGACAGTCACTGTCAGCAAAGACAAAGCCATCACAGAGCTGCACTGCAAACAAGGCACCAGGCTGGGATACAGAGGTGCCTTGTCAGAGAGATCTAAGTTCTCCAAACGACTTTGTTGTAAGCTAAGCACCTGGGAACCTAAACAACATTAAGGACAGCCAGCAACATAGGTGTAAGAACATGCCAGTGACCCTAAGAACCTACTTGCTAGCAGCAGTTTACAGCTCAATGAATGTTTTTGCTTTCTTTCCATCTAATTAGCTTGTAGTGGAAAACCACTCTAAAGGGCCAGCTCCCAAAATAGCTACCTGGATGTTTAAGCTTATTACAATGAATGTACACTTGTTCAGTCTCATAGCACAATGCCAGGAGACTTTTAACATGATTATTTTAGTTTTCCCCAGATAAATTAGCATCAGCTTCTTTATTTCCCCTTCCTCCTTTTGTCCTTTCTTTTCAATAACTCTTTTTTTCTCCTCAGGCATCAGAATAAATTTGAAGGACACGTGGCATAAAGCTGTGAAAAAGTATTTAAAGTAAGATTAGATTTAGATTGAATTAAAACAGATATTGAGAGCTTTAGCGTCTACAAGATTAAAAATATACCTGTAATTGGATACACCTTCAGTACCATCCCAGAAGGCAGCCTCCCATGAAGTGTGTTCTTATTTTGGCACCCGTTGCTTTGCAGATGGTTGTTGGCTCCTTTTATCATTTTGAAGATGCTGGAGAAAGGCTCCCAACAATTTTCCTGATGGAGTTAGCCACTGCATGATCCTGCAGCCTCTCCCATGGTGTGTTTAATATTTAGGACTGCTTGGATTCCTGCAGAAGACTCTCTATCAGTTAACAGACTACCTTGTCCATGGTTTTGCAGATGATAGAGGAGTCAAAGGTTCATCTCAGCATGACACCAAAAGAAACCATTCTCAGTAAAGAGAAGGCTTTATGAATAATGACAGAAACCAAAAAACCAAACAAAAAACCAAAAAACACAAAGAATAAATATCAAAAAGGCAATTCCATCTTTTGGTTCATATTTTGTGTCACAACTTTTTCCAAGTTTGGAGAAATAATAATGTCAAAGCAACAGTAGGTTCTTCAGTAGTGTTATAGTTTCTGTTGTGACTGTTTAAAGTACTAGAAAGTA
>VWYK01004579.1:9220-19383 GCA_013399775.1 Semnornis frantzii
AATGTGTAAAAAAAATATATTTACATGTATTTACAATTCAGAAACAACACAAGGACTCCCCTGTACTGATTCCCCACCCTGTATAAGGGGAAAAGAGGAAGAGAGAAAGCCAGAACAAGAGCCTCAGCCAAGGTCAGTGAAGCCAGCAGCAGCCACAGTGAAGAGAAAATGAAGAAATAATAGTTTATGCAGCAAATTACATACTAATCCAGCAATCCAACACAAGGACATAGACTTATTTATTATTGTTCTTCTGTATACAATCTCTTACTTTATTTACCTTTTACTCATATATCTCCAGAAAGTTCCTATTCTTGTTTATAATTAAGAACTGGGATAAAGTGTTAGTTCTAAACTACCGCAGTCTGTCGTATCTTACTTTTGCATCAGTTCAAGCTTGCATCTGCCAAAGGAAGGTAATCATAGAATGGGCTAGGTTAGAGGGGACCTTTGGAGGCCATCTAGTCAACAGCTACCCTGCTCAAAGTTGTGCTAACATTCAGTCAAATTACTCACGGTCTTGTCCAAGAAAACTTTGAATATTACCAAGGATGGAAGTTTCATGACCTCCCCGGAGCCTGTTCCTTTGCTTGGTCACCCTTCTTTAAACTTTTTTCCCCTTCATATGTAATTGGAATCTCCCACGATATAAGTTTTTTTGCATTGCTTCTTGCCCTTTTGCTGTGCACTGTTGAGAAGAAGCTGCCTTTTTCTTCTTTCTGGCTGTTCTACCCACTTAAGGAAATCAAAAATAGAAACTGGACTCTCTGGGTTGACCAAATTCTATTTCCTCCACTTCTCATCATGCGCCACATGGTCCACCCACTTGACTGGACTTTTGTAAGTTTGTAAATGTCTGTTTCGTCCTAGGAATTCCCAGACTACACACAACACTCCAGATAAGGCCCCTTAAATGCTAAATTAACGAGAATAATTGCTTGTTTATAAAATGGGCCATGATTGATTTCCCCCTCATCTCCCTACATTATGACAAAATAAAAAAACAAAGGAAACAAAATTCTGGCACTACAAGAAGGGAGAAAAGAGTTGCTGTGATACTGTGCTTTTTTCCTTCTGATGCTTAATTTTTGCTTTTCTCTCTGCACAGTGACACAACTTCAAAAGAGGGGGCAGATGGTGCTGCTGCTGATCACACCTATCAAACAAACACCCTCTTGGGATGGAGAAAAGGGAGAGGGGCTTCAGCCAGTTCCAGTGTAGTCCTGTGGGATGTTTGAAGGAATACACCACCCATTCATGGATGATCAAGTATGAAGTTAACTATTCCCACGGATGTACTTTCGTATGCAAAAAAGTTAATGACTTGGGTTTTGAGGCTTTTCTGTATTTGCCACATTGCAGACATTCTGTGGCCCCTATGACAAGTGGAATTGGCTGGAATTTTGTATCTCGAAACAGTGCATTTACGAATTTGTTTGGGAATTGCAATGCTTAGGTGATTTAGATTTGTTGCCTTTCTGATTTCTAGGTTTCATTGCAGCTTAGACTGAAGGAAAGCTCTGTTGCTGGAGAAGCAAGGCACTTTCAAGATGAAATGACATCTGAGTCTGGCCACTGTCAGGTGAGTCGTCTAGGCATATAAAGTCCCATCTAATTGTTAGAGTCATCTTTGGGGGAGTCTAACCATAAGAGTCAAATTTTAGAAGTATTGTAAAAATTGAGAAGTATTTAGGCAACTAAATGAAATTATAAAAATGTAATGCTATTTGAGGAATTTTCAATTGCCATGCCTCAGTTTCCTGTTTGTGACATGAACACATCTCTGCTTGCAAGAATGTTGTGGAGATGAAAGTACATGCTCAAGTCTGCAGAGTTCTCAGACACCATATTGTGTGCGGGCCATAAAGTTATTTCACCAGGTGTTTAGAGTTTAATGCTCCTCCTGTCTCAGTCCAGTCAATCCTTTTGTTTGGCTTGTTTGCCTTTTCCCTTCTGCTTTATTGTGATATACTTCTGTTCTCAGGGAAGCATATGTTGATGAATACTGATGGCTGAGTGAGTGTTAGGGAAGAGGTGCCTACTCGCAGATTTCTTTTTGCTATGACACATCTACAAAAAAATAACTGCAAAGCCATTCATGAATAAAACCCAGGCACTCAGTATCACTGTGCAGAGCATAAATCAACAAAGAGGCAGCCTCATGTTTGACTTTATAATATGGAGCAGAAGTGCCTTTGCATTGTCAGATGTTGATGCTATGGCTGCCATTCCTAAGTTGTTATCCTCCCTCACCCCCATCCTCCAAACTGCTGCTAATAAATTACAAACACATTTGCTCTCATTAATCATTCTTTGAAATGGCAGAATAGTCTTTGCTGATTGAAAATAATTATTAGCTTCTCAAAAGGATTAAACAGCCTGTTTAGATTTTCATTTATATCACCATTTTGATGGAGTGATATGGGGGTATGTACACAGCCTTTGTCTTAAAAGTAATAATAATAATTAATGCTGTGTAACAAAGACTTTCAGAAGGACTTCAGACAGAGAGGAAGAAAAGGCAGGCAAGGTGAGCTGTGGAATAAATGTAGGACACAGAACTGAACATAAACTTGCACTGGGCAGGAAGCCTCCTGCTGTAACAGAGCAGTGATAAACACAAAGGAAAATACAGCATTCTCAACATAGCAGTGGAGAGACTTGAAATTTCTGGCTAACATTGCAATTTAAGCAGTGTAATTAATCTGGAATTGAAAGAATACCACAGATGTTTAAAATTATTTTTTTTACTGAGTCAGTATCCCACACATTTACAAATTGTAGGTTGTGGATTGATAGCCCCTGTGGTTCATTACCCCATGGGCCTTGCTCCAAGCTTTGAATTTGCTCTCAGAGAAGTGTATTTGAATTGAGACAACTTCCTAAAGTTGGGTCCTGAGATTTTAAAGTAGAGGATGCTTGCTCTTAAAGTATTCTGTGGACACTGGGATGAGAGTTGAAGTGCCAAAAGTGCCTGGGCTGCATCAAGAGCAGTGTGGCCAACAGGGCAAGGGAGGGGATTCTGCCTCTTTGCTCTCGTCAGACCCCACCTGGAGTACTGTATGCAGTTCTGGAGCCCCCAGCACAGGAAGGACATGGAGCAGGTCCAGAGGAGGCCAGAAGGATGATCAGAGGGCTGCAGCAGCTCTGCTATGAGGACAGGCTGAGAGAGTTAGGGGCTTTTCAGCCTGGAGAAGAGAAGGCTTTGAGGAGACCTTATAGTAGCCTTCCAGTATCTGAAGGGGGCCTACAGGAAGGCTGGGGAGGGACTATTTACAAGGTCTTGCAATGACAGGACAAGGGGCAATGGGTTTGAACTGGCAGAGGCGAGATTTAGACTGGATGTTAGGAGGAAGTTCTTTCCAGTGAGGGTGGTGAGACACTGGCACAGGTTGCCCAGGGAGGTTGTGGCTGCTCCCTCCCCGGAGGGGTTCGAGGCCAGGTTGGACAAGGCCTTGAGGGACCTGTACTAGTGGGAGGGGTCCCTGCCTATGGGTTGGAACTAGATGATCCTTGAGGTCTCTTCCAACCTTACCATTCTGTGATTCTATGATTCTAAGTATTAAAATAAACAAAGGGGAAAAAACCCAGATAAGAGTTAGCACATGTACATTTCACAATGGGATGTGACGCAGAGATGCTCAGATAGCACAACCTTATTAATGTCTTGTACTCAACAAATAACACTGCTAATGTGAGATTTGCTTGCTGAAGGGCAAGTCCATGTTCTGTACTGATTTGATTGTTCTGTCCTGGGACCTGAGTTGACATATCCATGTAGTGCAGTACAGCTCTTTGTGGAGGTACTAGCTAGTATGGGTTGATTACATCATACAGGCACACCTTCCAGGATGGTGAGAGGTACAGAGAAACTATGGGTCATATCTGATTAGTGTGTATTCCACCAAAATTGCTATGCTTGATAGTTCCTATCTTCTCTGTAGACAGTTCTCTGCCTGTTAAGTCACCCCTTAGAGTCTGTCAGATGCCTGGTTCTCTAGACGTGGCATTTAGAGCTGTTAAAATACATTCCTCTGTGACTGTCCTGCTTCATCCTCAGTGGCATTCTTGAAGTGAGAGTCAGAAGACTGGGAGGCCAGTAATGGGTTTTCTTCACCTGGGGCAAATGGGAAGTGAGGCATTCCAGTTTTTACTCAGAAATATTTGCATATTTTTTATAAAATGGAAAAGGCCCAGCAAGAAGGGCAGAAATTGTGATATGATGGTTACATAACACTTGAATTAAATCTCTGAAGTTGAGGACTTCCATGACCATTAAGTAGAGGAGCATCCAGAATTGTTTTTATGTGCCACTGTTGACTGATGTGAGCTCCTGAGAGGGAGATGGATATACAGAGCCTTTGTGAATTTTTTTGGGGACCAGGTGATGGTTAGTCACAATTTAGATGGTTGTGCATATACTGTGCAACTTTAGTAGTGGAAGAATGGGATGTCCTAAGAACTTAATGTTTAAGTGGTGCCTCAAATGTTTGGATCAGAAACCCAAAGAGGTAGATAGGTATCTTGTGAACATAACTCTGGTTATCCCCAACATTCATTTCCTGGTGGCAATCTTTGAATATTTTCAAGTAAAGGAGGAATTGTGTACAGATGCACTGCAGTAGTGTATCTTTTGTTCCTTATCACCATTTGCACTGAAAATCACAATACAAAAACTTTTCTGGATTTCCAGTTGGAGAAATGGTTTTGTGACATGGGTCAAGGAACCCTTGACTTAATTATTTAACTAGCCTCTGGAGCATTAGTTCTGTGACTGTACAATGTAAATCTTAATTTCTCTTGCACTTTGCTATGCTTAATTAGCATGCAAGGTCCTCTGACAGGGCTAATATCTTAAAATATATGTAAGCGTTTTAAGAACTTAGGCACTGAGATCCCCATTTCCACTCAGTGCTGTGGTGAAACAGATAACAAGATGGGCCATGTGACAGGGTGCATGGCACAGAGTGCTCTGCAACCATAAAGTTAAAGATAGTTTCTACTCCAGACAGCTTGCAATCTAAATACTAGTGATTTATTTTAGCAGCTGTTTACATAAGTCTTATATCAGCGTGAAAATTGTCTATGAAAATATTTTAAAGTAAATGTAATTTATTCCTCCGAAGTTCACTATCCAGTTCCTAAACCTGGAGCTCCAGATGGAGGTTTATTTACTAGAAGTGTGTCTGTTATATTTTGTGTGGCAGTGTATGCTCTTCTTTCCTTCTTTACAGGATGTTCTGATTTCTGTGTGCAGCCTCCGTTATGAATGTACTCGGTACCAAACATTTTATTTTTCAGTCACCTTGGAAGACATTTCTGAGTACAGTATATTCTGAAACAGACCCATAATGTTCTGATTTTTCTTACAGACTTCTCTAATAAATTTTGCATGGATTCCTTACTATATTGATACTGTCTTGCCCAAAATTCAGGCTTTTCCATGCACAGCTGTTGTTTAAATCATAGAGTCATAGAATCATAGATTCATAGAATCATTGAATCATAGAATGGTCAGGGTTGTAAGGGACCTCCAAAGATCATATAGTCCAACCTCCTCTGCAGTCAGCAGAGGCATCCTAGACTTGATCAGGTTGCCCAAAGCCCTGTTGATCCTCACTTTGAGTATCTCCAGGGATGGGGCCCCAGCCACCTCCTTAGACAACCTTTTCAGTGTTCCCTCATGGTAAAGAATCTGTTCCTAACATCCAATCTAAATCTGGCCTTCTCTAGTTTGAAGCCATTGCCCCTCATCAGTGTCTCTCCATCCTTTTTTTGTAGGCCCCCTTCAGGTACTGGAAGGTTGCTATTAGGTCTCCCTGGAGCCTCCTCTTTTCCAGGCTGAATAACCCCAGCTCCCTCAGCCTGTCAATGTAGCAGAGGTGCTCCAACCCCCCTGATAATTTTCATGGCCCTCCTCTGGACCTGCTCCATCAGCTCAACAGGATAGAGTAGTTCAGACTTGCTTGTATTCTGCATACATAGATAACTTGATTTTATGAGGGGAAGGAACTGATCTAACTTTATAACTAACAGCATAGCAAGTCGATGGCAAAGCTTTCCTTGTCAATAATGAAAAGTAATACTGAGTTAAAATTAACAAAGTTGTAGAGAACAATAAATCAAAATATACTGATCTTGGGAATTAGGGCAACAAAATGCCTGCCTGTCTTCCATATGTTTGTCTAATTCCTGCTTTCTCTGGATTCAGATTTCCTTTGCAAGTACAACCAGGGAGGAAAGCATTTTCCTCACCTCTCATTATGTGTGCATGGAAGACCCCATTCCAGTGAGAAACATGGTCCCTTCATGACATAGCCATCTGACATGTAGGTGGGATAACCCCTGACTGGGTCTCATCTAACATCATCAGTGTCACATGGAAAGGCAAAAAAAAACGCAACAAACTTTGTAAGGCAAATTTGTTTGCATATTACCTCCCCTTGGTATACTGCAAGTTAGCACCCAGCTATATATTTCTAGACACAGGTCTTAAAATTAGAGTGCAGGGTGTATAATTTTAACCACTGAGATCTGTGATTGTGATCAAACCTACAATTACAAAGCAGAAACACAAAGGTGAAGAAAATAAGGGAATGCAAAACAGTAACATGGGAGGGGCATTTTTTATAAAGACATTGACATGATGTATTAAAATATGGGATTTTATAGAACAAAATAAATTTGTGTCTGCTAGGGACTTTCAGAAAGTGGAAATAGACAAGGTAGCATTGAATGTTTATTCTCTTTTTATGCACTTTATTAACTTGAGTTGTTGTATCTGTTTCATTTGTTTTTAATTTTAGACAGTTTGGGCCTGATCCAGGTACCTTCTTACCAGGAAAGAAAATTCTTCGAATGGAGAAAATAGGATTTTGTCTTTAGTTTATTTATTTTGTCTGCTCAGTAGAGTTCATTTTTGTTTGAGCTGTTAACAATCTGTCATTGTATCTTGAGAATGTCCCTGGATTATTCCTTGATAATTGGGAGATTGTATAATATAACAAATTATTAGGGGAAAAAAACAACCAAAACCAGAAGGGCTATGCAGAAGGTTGCTGTGTAATTTGTTGTAATTATTATTCTGCCTCACTTGTCTATTCTAAAACAAATTTTACCATGTTACTGCAGTTACTCTAAGTCAATAGCAAAAGAAAAAAAAAACCATATAGGCTTCTATTCTGAGAGATTTATTACTAATAGAACTTGCATTTAACTGCAGCATTACTAACCAATATCTGTTTCTGTCTTTTTAAATCCAGCAAAAGTCAAATAAATTGTGTGGATGAAACTGAAGTGTGTTTAGACTGTTTTATTTTGCTTGGTGTTAGGATAGAATGTGTTCATCCAAAGGTAACTGAAGTTCCTGCTCCTGTTTGGATTTCATTGTCTGTTGGAAATCTCCTAGGTGATTAAACTAATGCACTGTAAAAGAATGAATCAGTCCTGCAGAGCTCTTCTCTATGCAGAGAATAACTTGCTTGGTTAAGTACTTTTGGGGTTTTACTAAATTAAAATCCTAGGAATTTGTGTACATAATATCTTTTATCTGTGAGAACTGAGCAAAATTTTATATGTGACTCTCACACTAAATTCCTATGGTAATTAAGAAGAAGACTGAGACTGGAGAAGACTGAGAGGAGATCTGATTGGTGTCTATGAATATCTGAGTGGTGGGTGTCAAGTGGATGGGGCCAATCTCTTTTTGGTAGTCCACAGCAATAAGATAAGAAGCAAGAACTGCAAACTGGAACACAGAAGGTTTCACTGCAACACGAGGAGAAACTTCTTTACAGTGAGGGTGACAGAGCACTGGAACCGGCTGCCCAGAGACATCGTGGAGCCTTCCCCTCTGGAGACTTTCAAAACCTGCCTGGGTGCATTCCTGTAGGAGCTACCCTAGGTGATCCTGCCTTGGCAGGGGGCTTGGACTTGATGATCTGTGGAGGTCCCTTCCAACCTCTAAGGTTCTGTGATTCTGATTCTGTGATGAATAAAGAAGATTTGAATAAGTTTCTGGTAGAGTCATCTTTGACCAATTTACTAACTTGATTTTCTCAACAGAGGAAAATAGTTATCTCCCAACACTTGTGGTAACATTGGGATACACCACAAAATGTTAAGAGAATCAGAGTCTCTTCTTCATTGGGAGAAGATGCATTTCAACTGGAAACTTATATAACTGATTCAGGTGTAACACACTCTTAGTAATTATTTATTATTTATATTTCAATTCCTGTATAGGTTCCTCTGTATGCCCCAACAGATCCTTGAAACTCTTAACAGGATCACCAAGTGTCCTTTGTGTAGCAGCACATAAAAATATGACCCTTCCTCAAAGCTGAACTCACTAGTCCCTGATAAGGCTGCTTGCATATGCAAAGCCAACTCATTTTAACTATTCACTTGTTTACAGATAAACATGAACATTGTTTTTTGCATCTCTGGTAGGGATAGGCAAAAAATGTAGTCAGATGTATATTCTTCTAGCATATATATATATATACATATACACACACACATTGATTTTTTTTTTCCCTTGTAAATGTAGTAGATTACATGTGGAAAAACTTCTTTGCTTTGAGGGTGATGGCACAGTGAAAGAGGCTACCCAGGGAAGTTGTGGAGTCTCTGGAGAGTCTCAAAATTCACTGTGCAACCTGATCTAGGCAAACCTGCTTTTAGCACAGGAGTTGGACTAGATGGTCTCTGGAGACCGCTTCTAACCCCTAGCATTCTGTGATTCTGTGTATTAACTGTTACTTACCCCCATCCCCTCTTGGTCTTTATTTTTGTGACTGGTATGCCAAAGGGGAGTGACAAGAGCTGAAAGAGAGATAAGGAAATGATTTTATCAGTCAACTCAGAGCTGGCATTTCATGAGTGGCATTTTGTGATTGTTGCTTGGAGTAAAAGTGCATATATGTGTGTGTGTGTATAAAAATTTATGGTTTTGGATGTTTTTGTTGCTTTGGGTTTTTTTTGAACTGTTGATTTCCAGCAGCAACTTAGTCTTGTCCACTCAGTGTAGTTGTGTAGTTGTGGATAAAGACTGTATGAAATTCAGCTTTTGTAATCCAACAAAAGCTTGCTTTTATTATATGACGTAGCATTTATATGTGCATTCATGTGTGCATTCACTGTCTTAATTCTAATATAAAGTTAGTTTTTGATTGTAGTGAACAGAAATAGCTAACTTGGCTTTAGAAAAAAAAAAAAAAAAAGGTATGTGGTTTTCCAGCTTTTGAAGTTTCCTTTAAAAATTCCATGTAAACTGTTGCACCCAGTAAGTCCCTGCACAGTGTACACAGATCTGTAGACTAAGTCAATGTTAAATCTGACTAGAGTTGACTGAATTGCAAAGAAAAAAAAAATTAACAATTGTATGCACTCATATATAGGAGTTCAAGAGGAAATTTTAATTCAATCGTTTTTACACTTTTTCCTTGTGAACACTTAGATTGATTCTTGAGGAGAATTTTCTTGACTGAAATATTCTGGGAAAACAAATGCTTAGTACCTAATGTGGTGAGAGATTCCTTTGGTCCTTTTGTAATTAAGCCCTCCATGGCACTGGGGAATAATGATTATCTTTGTAAAGAGCTAGTTGATGTGGAATTTGATTTGGTTGATGTGGAACTTGACTTGGAAGAGGGCCTTTCTTGATTAAATTCAGTACTCTTAGAGCAGCTGGGGAAGGCTACTGTGTGTAGAAAGCAAAGCCAATAGTCTTACTGTAGGAATGCTACAGAGTGACGTAGATGTGTTTGATCTACTTGAAATGAGCAGTGTTTTCAGGAAAGGGTTTCTTGTGCAATAGCACTTGGCAGAATGGGAAAGAGGATTGCACACTCTGGAAGACGTTGATAGCGGCTCAGCATACAATGCTTTTCTTAGTTCTTTTGGAACAGTACATTTAGTTGGCTTTTGACCTGGTGTCCTCCTAAATCAACAGTAAAGGTCGGGCAAATAAGAGAAATTTGATGCACTGGTAATTAAGAAGGTATCCTGATTCAGGGCAGTAACTTAGGGGAAATGAAGAATGCAAACAAATGGATGCAAATAGAGGGGAGAGCCATTCCTAGGCTACTCCAATAACCTTTGAGCTGTTTCTCCAGAGTACAGTACTTTGCCTGCTGTGTAAGGGAAAGCTGATTTAGTTC
>VWYK01004589.1:4447-19947 GCA_013399775.1 Semnornis frantzii
TTTTTTTTTTTTTTTTTTTTTTTTTTAGTAAGTTTGGTTTTGGTGGTTTGTTGGTTTTTGTTTTGTTTTGTTTTTCCCCAGTTGGTTAGTTTTATACTTTCTATAGCTCTAGAGTAAGTTGGGTACCTATTACCTCTGCATTTGTACCTGCCACCCAAGATTTTTTTCTCATCCCAGAGAATCCTTTAATTAAAAGATTACAATTACATGGCTGCAACTCTGGATTAGATTTAGAACGGAAAGGATTATTACTCTATCTGTGTGCAAGAGCACTGGATTACAAAATATGAAACATACTTTAACAGAGGCTGCTAGTTTAGCTGTTTACATGTTGAATGTGACTTTAACATAGCAAAACTACTTCAAAAGGCTTTGCCACAGCTCTAAAGCTGGCCTTCAGAGACCGTGGGATTTACATATGCCACAAGGACTTGAACAGGAGGTTAAGGTCTGATAGATATAACATATCCATCCTACAGCACAGCTGTGGATTACAAAGCTGAACTGAAATCCAAAGTCATATTCTGCTTTGCAAAATGGGAGGAAAGCCTGTCCAGTGAGACTTTGCCTCTGGGAGGTGTGCACTAAATGACCTGTTGCCTGTCTAAGGAGGATGTGTTGATCATGCTGTTATTGCCAGCAACACAGAGATTTTGTACACCCACAGAGAAAGATCTCTGAATATTCTGGAGTTTGTTTTCCTCTTAGCCTCGCTGCTAACTTGGGTTATGGTCAAATGTTTTGCATTTGGTAAATCTCTGTGACGGTTTGGGAGTTCCCTGCTCCCCCACGCTCTATAAAATCCCCCAGACTAGACTCAGCCAGCTAGAAGCTAAGGACTGAAGCTCTATTTATAGCTTAGCACAATATACAAGCAGAGATATACACAATAGACAGGAATAGTTACAGACATAGACAAGTTAAAGGTAATACAGAAACACAATCCCCCTCCCAGAAATCAGAGTCCCCAGGAGGGGCTCCCAACCACCCTTCCACCTTCTTTCCACCCCTCTACCTTACCCCAGGGTCTGCCTTACATGCAAGGTGAGTTTGGAGGATGGGCCAGGGGGGTTAGAAGCAGAGTTGTTGGTTAGGTTAGCAGAGACCAGCAGAAAAAACCTGCAGTTAGAGACAGAAACTCTCTGTCTGTCTTATCTATGTTTGTGTTCTTGTTCTTATACATCTTAGCAAGCCTATGAGTGAAGTAGACATCACCATTGCTTTCTTTTCACAGCCTATAATTTTTTCATTAAAATATTCCAATTAGCCTCAAACCAGCACAATCTCCTTACAACTTATTGGTTTGAATTACATGCTTGTACTGAGGCTCTTTTCCCCTCAGTAACTTCAGCTGCAGTTCGATGATGCAAATGCTGTTGCAGCATTGCTGCTGTGCAAAGGCAGCCTTGTGTCCTGTTTGATCCCTTCAGCATGAAACAGATATTCCCCAGCTCCCTGAGACCTGTGAGTGGAGTTGATTTGCTTTCATCTGCAGCCAGGACTCCTTTCCTGATTCTTCCTTGCTGGAACTGGCAGCTCTTAATGAAGTTTTGGTGTTTACTCAGAAATGGTGTGGTACAAATACGAGATACAGGTGTGCTCTGCTTTTGGTTTGCCTTTATGCCACCACTTGAGGATTTGTGTGCACTCAGAGGCATCATGTGATGATGGGGGAGTGTTCTGTGGTGAACAAAGCCCCTTCTGGTAAATTTTCAGTCTAAGGAAGATCTTAAAATATGACAAATTCACTCTGACATTTCATCTAAGGGATGTTATTCCTGCGAAGCACGATGTTGCTGTACAGATAGCTTTCTGTTGGTGCTGTAATCAAGTGTTGCAATTGTCATTTTGCAAATTTGAAAATGATCTTACTCAAATGCTCTCAGCTGAAACTCCATTTCTGATGTAAAACTGCTGTGCTCTGTCTGGTGACTGTATCTGATCACAATAGTTTTGGGTTCACTAACCTGCAGTTTGTTAATTGCTGTGACATTAATGTAGAGTCCACGGTGTGTGACTGAAGGTAACATTTATATTGAGCTTAGTGATTTAAATACAGTTCATCTCTTTATTAATGCATGTTAGTAGTCTACATGAGCATCTTTCCATTTGTAGCTGGCTGGGAAAGAACATTTAGTTATTTACATGGTGAAATCAAGAATGTATCTTTCTGCCCTAATTAGAACTGTTTGCAACAGTGACTGTTGCTTTTTATCATCTGTGACAAGAAATCATAGAATCATAGAATGGTTTAGGTTGGAAGTGACCTCAAAGCTCATCCAGTCCCAAACCCCTGCCATGGGCAGGGAAACCTCCCACTAGTACAGGTCACTCAAGGCTTCATCCACCCTGGCCTTGAACCCCTCCAGGGAGGGAGCAGCCACAACCTCCCTGGGCAACCTGTGCCAGTGTCTCACCGCCCTCACTGCAAACAACTTCCTCCTAACCTCCAGTTTAAATCTCCTCTCTGCCAGTTGAAACCCATTGCCCCTTGTCCTGGCATTACAAGACCTTGTCAATAATCCCTTCCTGTAGCCCGCTTCAGATACTGGAAGGCTACTCTAAGGTCTCCTGGAAGCCTTCTCTTCCGCAGGCTGCAGAGCCCCAACTCTCGTAGCCTGTCCTCATAGCACAATGATGGAGACAAAAGCTATATACAGCTTTCTAAACAATTAGCACATATCTCAATATTACCTTAATATATGCAACTTTTTTCTGCTACTTCATGGGATAACATCACTGGAGAGCAACTCCAAGTCACCTTAGTCTGCTGTGGACAATATCCCCATGTTTGAATGGAGTAGCACCAGCTCTTGAAGTCTTTACTCTGTTCTCAACTGATCACAAGGACCTTGAGATTTCTCCTTGGACTTTACAGTGCAGACTGTAGTTTCAAAATCTGCCTGGCAGGGCTGTTTCTGTTTGAAGCAGGATTTTTTTTTCTGCCCCTCCACCCCATGTTAAGTAGTATGGAGCATTTTGACAAAGCTGCTGACTCAATTAGGAAATGCTGTCAGTCTTGCCTTTCTTTTTGAAAAGACAAATTGGTACTTCTAAAACCAGGAGCAAAACCAATATAACATGTTACTGACTCTTAAATTTTCTGTCTGAAGATTTATTAAGCGTTCAGAAGTGTTTTGCTTTGGTTCTGAATATTAAAGGGGTAATTGTATTTCCAGAGCTGTCTGCATTTGAGCTGCGAATCACTGAGTGTTTTAATTCAGGCCAGGTATTGTAGTCTTGATTGATCGCATGTTTAAGGCAAAAGAGCAGTTTTTAATCCAGGCTGAACACTTTAGTCAGTTTTCTCTTGATTAAAAGTGCCTCATGGTGACATATTATCAGAAAGAGTTGTTTTCAAAATCTTTTTGGCTTGTAAAGTAGGAGTACTCCAATGTTTTGCCTGCTTCTCTCCATGGCAAGTGTATCATGAAAACTGTATGCCCTGCTAAAATACCCCAAAGAGGAAACTGGAGCTGTGTATCCACATATTCTCTTTAGGAGCAGTATGTTTGCATGTTCTTTGAACAGAAATGTCCCTGCTAGCCCATCACTTGCAGCCTATGGCACAGCTCCACTGCCATGAAATGACTAGTCAGAGTCTTGGGCTGTACCACTGGCAGGTGTTGGTGCCACTGAAGTCAGTGTCTTGCTTTCAGCACAAGTTTTCTCCTTCCTGAAGCAGTTCAGATGATGGAGTCACAACATCAGGAATTCTGCTGTTAACACAGGAGGACCCAGGTGCTGGTCTACAACTACCTGAAGGGAGGTTGTAGCCAGGTGGGGTTGGTCTCTTCTCCCAGGCAACCAGCAGCAGAACACTGGGACACAGTCTCAAGTTGTGCCAGGGGAGGTCTAGGCTGGATATTAGGAGGAAGTTGTTGCCAGAGAGAGTGACTGGCATTGGAATGGGCTGCCCAGGGAGGTGGTGGAGTCTCCACCCTGGAGTTGTTCAAGAAAAGCCTGGATGGGGCACCTAGTGCCATTGTCTAGTTGATTGGCTAGGGCTGGGTGATAGGTTGGACTGGATGAGCTGGGAGGTCTCTTCCTACCTGGTTGATTCTGTGATCTCCATTTGCAGAGCTCAAAGCCTTGGTGTTTCATGTCATGGGTGGTCATTTGGCAGTGGTGAAGCTATGATGGGTGTGCAAGGTTATGGTGCAGATAAGAGGGCTGCAATGATGCATGTTAGACACAATCAGACCAGCTGACAGCAGGTTCGTGCTCTCAAACTTAAGAGCACTGTGATCTGAACAGGACTCCCTGACTGCAACAGTATTGCCTTCCAGAAGCCTTTTCATACCAATACAAACAGAGAGGCAGTGGTGCTGTAACTGCACTGTTGCAGTTCTAATGACAGGCCCACTGGTGTAAAAGACACAGAAGCAACTGATGGGTGCAGCTGGCCAGCAGTACAAGGGTTTTAGTATGGTGTATAACCAGCAGAGAGATTGAATCATAGGATCATAGAATCAGGGTTGGAAGGGACAAGGATCATCTAGTTCCAAGCCCCTGCCATGGGCAGGGACACCCTACCTACTGTCCAGAACCTCATCCAGACTGGCCTTAAACAGCTCCAGGGATGGGGCCTCAACGACCTTCCTGGGCAACCCATTCCAGGCTCTCACCACTCTCATGCTGAAGAACTTCCTCCTCATGTCCAGTCTGAATCTCCCCACCTCCAGCTTTGCTCCATTCCCCCCAGTCCTGTCGCTACCTGATAGCCTAAAAGGTCTCTCCCCAGCTGTTTTGTAGACCCCCTTCAGATACTAGAAGGCCACCTGGGAGCTTCCTCTTCTCCAGACTGAACAGCTCCAACTCTTTCAGTCTGTCCTCATAGGAGTGTGTGCAGGAGAAAAAGCAAGAGTTAGGCTCAAGATCTCATGAGTTCCTGTCTAGAGTCTGATAGCCTTTCTAGCAATAGCTAGGGAGAAAAAAGTTCGCATCTCTACCTCAGCTTCTCCAGAGTGGAGATGTGAAAAATACTTTGAGGTGAAGCATGAGAAGTCTTCCTGTAGGGAGGAGTTCCTTCTTGGTGTCTGTTCTTGGCATAGACCTTTTGAAGTTGAGACAGCAACAGCAAATGTTCAACTGGATGCTTCTCTGGCATGTGGAAATAAGTGGTAACCCCATAATAAATATATTCAATGTTAGTTTGGCCATAAACATGCTGCTCTTGTGCTGTGAGCCTTACCTACTAAGCAAGAGCTGAGGGTTCAGAGGAGATGACATAGCAGTTCTTGGCATTATTCAAGAAGTTGGATGTTTCGTGTCTTCCTGTGACTGGAGTTCATTTTATTTCATACATATGGATTCAGTAATAATGTGCTAATTGCATTTTCTGGTGATTAACATTGCCCCAGTGTAAAATAGAAGAGCCATGGCCTCCAAGAACACTGTCTTCCAAAGTCATCCTATCACATGGCCTATTGGCAAAAGCAAATGAAGTTAAGTAATTTAATTAGCTACGATTAGCATTTAAAGCTGTCTACCCAGAAACCAATAAAGTGGTTCACAATTCATCCTGTATTATTTCACATAAGGCTTTAACAATATTAGGCAAAGGCAGTCTAGTTCAAGGAGGTAGTAATTCAATCCATCCTCCTTCTCCTCCAAATTCCTGGTTTAAACCAGTAATGAGCAAAAATGGTTGTCATTAGGCAGCTGTTAAATGCCTGGTAGTGACTGAGGAGGTGACGGCAGCCCAGTTGCTCCAGGACAGCTGTAACAATGACAAAAAGCATCATCAGGGCTGGAGCTGAATTGCCACCTGGGTTGGCAGGAGCAGTGGCTGCCCTGGCCAGCACGGTGCCTCTGGCTGGTGTTGAGCAGTGCTGGAAGATGATGTGAGAAAGGCTCCTTTCCTCTCACTCCCCTTGTCTGGAGAGAACATAAACCTGGTTCTCACGATTGCAGATTTAGCTTCTTGAGAACTGCTTCATTCAGTCAGGAAAGCAAACACCCCCCCTCCCAACCTGCCCCCTGTCACAACTTCATAGGATGTGCCAGTCGAGCACACAGCAGAAGTCATTGACAGTTGGAACGAAGCAGGACCTGTGGTGGAAGTGCCAAGCCCAGCTCCTTCAGAAACCCCAGGCAAGGCTGCTGCAGTGTGGGTGCCCGTCTGTACCCTTTTGTGCATTGACATAGGTGCCAACTGGGCGGGTGTGGGCAAAGGCAGTCTGGCTCAATGGTGCACAAAGCAGATGTCAGCTAAATAGCTTTTCTTTATCTCGGGATGTGATGGGATGTTGGCTACAGTTGCGCTGTAGTGGAGCAGCTTCCGGCTCTGCTCTCTGTCATCCATGTGCTGAGGAATCCCTCCTGCCTGCTCTCCAGGTGCCTCATCTCCCCAGGGGTGCCAGCCACACAGCCTGGCAGAAAACTCAGTGAAAATGCCTCCTAAAACATAGTTTTCACAATTTCAGACCAAGCCAATTACCTGACCTAAATGGCACCTGGATTCTCAGGTTTAAATGCACCAATAGCCAGAAAAAAGCAAAGCCAAATCATACTTGGATTCTGCTGGGATTTGTCACCCAAAGAAAACAGCACAAACGGAGCTGCTGGTCAAGGTGTTAATGAATTTTCTTAAAGCATTAGTGGGAAATCCTGTATTCACTTGAACACAGTGTTTAACTCTCACAGCCCTTCCAAAAGCGGGGAAATAAAGCAAACTGCTTCTGCTTCTTACTTTTCATCCACAGAGAGGTTTCCAGTCTTCTGGACCAGCTCTGGCTTTTTGTTCACTTCCTGCCCAGTATGGGGTCAATGAGGGTGGTGTGTGTGAAGCACAGATGGAGACTCAGCATATGTGACACGTCAGCACGAGTGAAGGGGAGGAGTGAAGTGTGAAGAAGACATGTTGCCCCTGACACTTCCATGAGAGCTGCCATTCGGGCTTGTTTCCCTCCCTGCCCTGATGGGCTGGCAGCAGCGCACAAAGCATTTCTCTAATTTCCCTTTCCCAGAGGAGAAGGCTTCTACCCTATTAACAGCCACAGTGCCTATTTGTAATCCCATACACCTGCCCAAAACACCTTTCCAGTAGCTCAGTGCCTTATTTTTGTGAGGTCTGTATCTTCAATATCAATCTGGAAAATGTGCCATTGGTTACTCTAACAATGCTTTCCTTTTGAATCATCTTCCTCCTTTGCTATTCTTCTGCCAGCCCTTGGTGATGCTTCGTTTTAGCTCCACGTGAAAGAACAGCCTCCTAAAATAGACTGTAATTCTCAGCTATCATTTGATCAGCTTTAATTTAATTTCTGTGCTGTGAAAATATAATGGGAGGATGAAATCCAGAACGTGTAATTCAAGGGAAGTCACTGTCAACAATGCTGAATCTGTGACCAACCTTCTGAAACAGCAATGAGGGGTCTAACCTCAGCAGCTCTTTACAGCGTGGTCTGCAGCTCCACAATTGCCTCCTCAAGTGCGCAGCATATATGGAAACCTTTTTGAAAGTAATGGCTGCATTTTGAGTGGATGCCATTTGGGATACTCATAGGAAATGCCTTTTGCCTGGCTATGGTGAGCTGATGACCTTTCATTTAACAGCAGAATTCTCTCTGCCCTCTAACCTATTTATCAACAGGTTTGAGGACTTCATCAGAAAGTTCTGGCTTGTCCAGTGTGCTTTGTGTGCAAGTACAACTTGCAGATCTCTGCTTGTTAAAACTTTTTTTCCACTTTATTCTTTTCCTTTTGATCTCTGTAGGGGAGAAAAAAAAGGCATCCTTCTCCCCCAGACTGCAGCCCTTTTACCTTGACTAGGTCTTCTGATTTTCAGTAGCACCGTGTTGTCGTGCCTGCTCTCTCTGATCTGTTTGTCCCCCATCCAGCTTCAGCCTGTCTGTTACTCTGTCAGGATTCAAGCACAATTTCTCATTCCTCACAGGAATTATTTTTGGAACTTTTAAAATGCTCCATCAGTAACGCAGCGTTCCTGTGCAGCTGCGGGGAGCTGCCTGCCTTGAGAGGATGACTTGGAGGAGGGAAGAGAGGCTACAACCTCCCCAACAAAGCCAGTACAATGCTGCCTTTGTAGCTGGCTCCTATTCATGCATGACCGCGGCATAAGAAAAGAGCAGCCCCGAACTAGTCCTGCTCTTGGGATTGCTCCCGAGGAGGTGAGCTGGGGTTGCTGAGAGGAAGGATTTTTCACCAGTAACCTGTGCTCTGTCCCTGGTTTATGAACAGTTGAAAGCTTTTGCCAAAAGATGTAGAAGGTGATGTTTGGACCTGCTGATGGTTTTCAGTTAAGGTTGCTCCTGAGTAAGATTAACAGTGGCAGGGCACATGCTATTTCCGTATTTTTTTTTTCCATTTTGTATAACTTCAGCTAGGGAAGCAAAGGTTAGGGCAGATCCTCAAGGAAACTATTTGTTCTTGTGAACCCAGTATGGCAACCTGGAAAAGTGTCCCTGTTCCTGCTGGCCTGAGAGCCCTCCTGCACTTGGCAGTGGTGGGTTTGCTTCTGCTGGCTCAAATCTGCATAACATTGTGATGAATGTTGCTGGATGCACCTAGAAACACCTTTCTGTCTTCTGTGTTTGGCCACAGCAGCAGCCCAGGTTCAAGGACTACTTGTGCTGTTTCCTTGCTGCTCATTACACTGAGTTTCTGTGCTAAGCAGGCAATTGCCTTGATTCCACAAATAGAAATTAATCATCTCTCTGTGCAAAAGGCAGATACAAGAATAGTGTTGCTCCATTTGAGCAGTGCCTTTTGGTTCTCATACGATTTGGGATATATTTATGTGTGATCTTGAAGGCCTTTTCCAACCAAAATGGTTCTGTGGTTCTGTGTACACACACATGCAGGTCTTGCAGGACACTGTACTTTTGAGAAAGATTGCTGCTGCTGAGATCAACTGAAGAGGCTGGGGTAGAAGAGAATGGATATCAGCTTTCTAAAACAGAGGCCAGCAGTGGTATGTGCTATTGGTGAGACAGCAGAGATCAAAAGCTAGTATGAGAAAAGGTAGCTTGCTAAACATTACCTCCCTGTTGATCCCCTGGAAGGAAGGCTGGTGCCACACAAACTGTTGCAGTGTATGGGTGCAGTCCACCTCTCTTTTGGGAGTGGGGGACCTGTAGGGCTTCTGACACCAGAGGTTTCTCTTTCAGATGGGCTTATAGATGAGTCTTAGAGCCCTGCCTGTAAAACTATGGTTGACTTGTGAAATGAACCCCAAAACTCATGCAGAGCTATGAAGTAGGTATATTTTATTGCAGCACTGGGTGCGGGCAGGATCACTCCATCAATCATGCACACCCCATGCTGGCACAAGCCACAATTTATGTTACAAGAGCATGCATATTCATGATAAGAAATATTACAAATATTTCTTGTAGTTCCTTAACAGGTATTTTCCCATTCTCCACTCCAGTTCCAGCCCTCTTCGGTGATCTTGAATGGTTATCCAAGATGAGTGCCAGCACAGTCTTCTTCACAGTGTTTCTTCCCATCTTTGGTCAGCAGACCTCCCTTTATGGCTGATGTCAGGATATCTCTACTTCTCCTTTATCTCCTTCCTGCTTTCCTAAGTCTACAGACATCCTCCAAAATGTGCGTCTGGTCTGTAAGGCCCTTTACCAGCACTCTTGATTTTTCTTATATCATGGTAAGTCAGGGAGTGCAAGTCAAAGTGGACCACATGCATATTTAACCTGCACTAATTTTGACTAATTTATAGAAAGGCCTGGAAGTAAACTTTACTGTGGGGTGGGATTACTTTCATCAATTAATTTTAACTCCAGCCAGGTGTACAGGTGACAAAAAGATGCTTATCAACCTGTAAGAAATGCCATAATACTGAAGGAATAGAGGCCCATAAAGGTCACTGCTCCAGTTGCAGTCCCTTGTCCAGGAAGGCTGCAAAAGCACTCACTTAACTTTAAGCCTGCACTCTGAAGTGAAGACAACAAGCACATGTTGGAATAATTTCCTGAACCAATACCCTTCAGATGCACAAAGGAGCAGACAAGCAGCTCTTCACTGTATGTTCTCTAACACTGGCTGATTCTTGATAAAATATTTTTAATACAAGGTTTGTTAATACTGTTTCAGAGGTAAATTTATTGTCTATATGTGCAGTGTGTATAGCCTGCAACTCTGCCCCATACTTGCAAAATCAGAAAGAAGTGCTGTCTCCTCTACTTACCTGATTAATTTGTGAACTGTCAACCAGCAGCTATTCAAACATCCCCATGGCTAAGCGTGGGTGAAGGATATTTGCTCCTAAAGTGCAAGGAATACGCAAAACTTGCCTTTATTTCCCACCTGTATGGAGTTGGCCTGGCTTGTACAGGGAGAGGCTGATGTTAACAGTGACCAGTTTCTTCATTTCACAGGGGAGTGTGAGTAGGTACCTGGAGCCAGCCTCTGCTCCAGACTGGCTAGAGGCTCTCTCATCTCTGCGTCAGTTGGAATCGTTAATGTGCAGTAATTAGATTTATGGAAGGGAATCTGACAGCCCTTCTGTTTGTTGTTTCTAGAGAAATGGATTGTGCAGCCTGTTGGCATGCCTCACTTGGAGCTGTCTCTTTGTTTTCATGAAATAGGTTTAGCTCTTTTGAACCGAGGGCTCATATGCACTGAAAATTTGTTACAGATTTCCTCAAGCTGTTTTCTGTTGTCTCGTCCTCCTGTGTCCACAAACGTGGATTTGCTAGGCCTGTTTTGAGGAGAGAGAAGTTGCTCCACAGCAATTGTTGCTCATCTTGTTTAGGACTGACCCTCAACTGGGTTGAAGGTTGGACTTGGATAATCTTTGAGGTCTCTTCCGACTCGATGTTTTCTGTGATTCTGTGATCTTGTTCCTGACAGAGCTGTAGAGTGCTTTGTTTACTGGCTTCTCTGTACCTTCCATCTGGGTGCTTCCCTATACCTTACTTCTTGCTGTTTGTCCTCTGCTCTGGTGACTTACTCTGGGTGGATGTCACTACCTTGCTTTTGTGCTGGCTGCTGAGGTGATATCCACCACCAGGAGTCTAGAAGAAGCTGTCCTGAGATCCCTAGGGACTGGAGGGTCTCTGCACAAAACTTACTGTGGGGTGCTTGGAGAGAGTACCAAAAGTGGGGAAAGGGAGGGGCTGGGGAAGGAACCAGCATGGGAAAACTAAAAGGGAAGGATATAAAAGGGGTTGGTGGCATGTAAATGAGCAGCTGGCTAGTGCTGCTCTCTGGGCAGGCTGTGAGTGCTGTTTGTATCACAGTTTCACCAAGGTTGGAAGAGACCTCAAGGGTCGTCAAGTCCAACCTGTTACCACAGACCTCAAGACTAGACCATGGCACCAAGTGCCACGTCCAAACCTGCCTTGAACACCTCCAGGGATGGTGACTCCACCACCTCCCTGGGCAGCCCATTCCAGTAGGGAATGACTCTTTCAGTGAAGAACTTTCTCCTCACCTCAAGCCTAAACTTCCCCTGGTGCAGCTTGAAACTGTTACCTCTTGTTCTGGTGCTGGTTGCCTGAGTGAAGAAAGTAACCTCCTCCTAGCCACAACCACCCTTCAGGTAGTTGTAGACAGCAGTAAGGTCTCCCCTGAGCCTCCTCATCACCAGGCTAAACAATCCCAGCTCCCTCAGCCTCTCCTCACAGGGCTTGTGCTCGAGGCCTCTCACCAGCCTCGTCTGTCAGTGCCATCCGAGCTAGTGCATGTGACTGCACACACAGAGCTATCTTCCCTGGTGGGAATACATGCACAGCTTGGCTTCTGCCTGGCATGGAACGTGGATCTTCAAGCATCCTCCCCTCTGAGCACCAATTTCAGTGAGCCTTAATCAACTTGGATCCCCAGTGCTGCCCTCACAGAGGCCAGGAGTTGTGGCCAGCTTGAGAAGGGTGTTTTATGGCTGTAGTTAACAATGACATTGGGCAGGACCTCCTGAGATAAGTGAAGCTGCCTTGCAGATGTGCCCTCTGCTTCAAGGAAAATGTCAGGTTTTACTTGTACAAAATCAGAGGCAATTAATGTTCTTCAATTATCAGAAACAAATTAGTACTTCTGGAATTTTTTTTTCTTCCAACTCGGTTCCTGTCATTGCCTAACTTGGGCTGTTTAGAAAGAATTGCTTCCTAAATGTGCCTTTTATATCTTACTAGTTTCAGGGAGGCATTTAAGTCCTTCTCCATCCTCTATTGTTTATCGCATGTGGATCCTCAATCCTTATGGTGTGTGCAAATTGCTCACATCAGCTGTTAAGCTGTGGTGCTTAACCTTGTGCTTCATCACCAGGGAAGAGCTAATTGCATTGGACATCTCCAGATGTTCTCACTTAAAAAAATGACATGTCTGTATTTTCCTTACAACTTGTGGCTGAGGCTGCTGTAGCTTTCCCACATACTGGAGTAGTTTCAAGCAAACTTCTCTGCCTATGTTCTACAAAGCTTACTTTCTGCAGAGCCAGAGAGGATTTAGTACTGTTAACCATAGTCACAGGACCCCCACAGGTGCTTTCAGGCTCTACAGACCCAATGCTTGGTGTGACTGCATGTCCTGTCCTGCCACTGCTGTTGTTATAAACTGGTGCCAACAGGGAAGAACTTGATTATGAATTTCTGTCCACCTGTTCAAAGAACATGTAGGCGTTACCTGAGAACACCAAAGACTGTCACATCACAGTCTTAATCAAAGCCATGGCCCCAAACCACATAGCTTCAATCTGCCTGTGCAGCAGGTATAAACACCTTAGTCTCCTGTTTCTTCTTACTATCCATCTCTGAGGAGCTGTCTGTGGGTCTTAGAAGGCCATACACAACTAACATGCAGTTTCTTTGTCACAAGAAGGGGTGATTCATTGTTACCTTGGCATCCCATTTCTCCATCTCCCTTTCAGTGCGTTAAAAGCATATTCCACCAGTGCACTTCAGCTGCTGAAGCTGTAGCTCGCCATCTTATTGTCCAAGAATGCATGATGCTTAATGCCAAAGGTTCCAGTATGGTGGATAGGTGGAAGGCAAGAGGAGCAGTATCCCAGAACTGATGATGGGCTGATATGTTGGTCACAGATTTTTGCAGCAAATCACTTATTGTGGAGCAGCTTTGCAACGTGTTGCAGCTGCAGATGTTTCTTTGTGCTTGTTTAGTGGCTCAGTAAACAAAGTCAAGAATTAACTTCATTCCTGATTATAACAGAAGTTTAAACTGGTAATCCTGAACATCTGCAAACAGATGGCTTGTACAAAAGCAAACACACCACAGGGTTCTCCTCCTTGTTTGAATGCCTGTATTAGCTATTCAAAAAATATTTAGTTAGGAAATTTGAAATGTTCACGTGGCAGTTCTTGCAGCTATTAGAAGAAAACCATTGCAAACAGAAGCTTGACTTTATTATATTAATGGGCATTTTTTATCTAAATTCCTGAAATGAGAATAAGAGCATCTTGGACACACATCAGTTTTATCCAGAGATTCTGTTCAGTGGAATGTCATAGTATGTATATATCAAGGCAAGTGTGTCTGCCAGACAGAAACATGCACTAGGTTTTTCTGGCTATGGTGAAAATCTGTGTCCCACATAGCCCACCAGAAGTTAATCAAGTGTGTCTCAGTGTGGGGATTTGCAAATACTGGCAAAATCTTTATGGAAGGCAAATAATTTGAAGCTGTACTCAATCCGAATAATGATAAGACTCCAGGAGCAGAAAGTGGTTTTTATCTGAATCATACCACTGGTCAGTAGGGTCCTTTTGAGGGATGTTAAGATGTAGTTAGAACAGGAACTTCCCCGGACTGTAGCAGAAGCTAGCAGTGATGTTTTCCCTGCCGCTGGAAAGAGCTTTTGTCTTTGCACTTCTTATAGACTCATATTATGGTGGAATTGTGATATGAAAGTTTCTATAAGCAGTTAAGGAGACTGCAGACTCTGCTGTCACTTCATGCACTGAGATACACCTAGTTCACTTACAGGGCTTTGCCACTGTCTGGAGCAAAGAAAGCTTTAGATAGAACAGATTTGCAAGAAAACAATCTGAGATGTCTATTCTTTTTTATGGAACTTCAAGGCTTTGCTAGCATTTTTATCTAATTAAAACCTGAACTGTTGGAGAGTGAGAAGTTTAGGTGAGTTACGCCAGTCAGACAGGCTTGCAAGAGAGTGCTGCAGATGCTGAAAAGTCATCTCTCAAAGACATTATCAGCTAAGATGAGCAACATATAAGCTACATATAAATGTAAATCATAAACAAGATATGATGTGATTGTTAGTTGACTACAATAAATGAAGTACAGGGGGAAATGTGCAGACTTTCCTTAGGAAGACTAATTGAGCTTGAAGTGGATGTTTTACCAATAGCTTGCATCTTTCAAATGTATCTTCTGATCATTCCAGGTAAAAGCATGCAATTAATAGCACAAGGCTAGAATTCATAGGAAACTTACAAACAACCAGAATATTTGGAGTGTAGATGCTTAGATTGTGGCCACTCAGCAGGTTGGTCTAAATTCCAAATGCTTCTTTCACTCCACCAGCTCAAAGCAACAGTAGGTCAACACAAACACCAAATAAAATAGAGCTGCATTTTCATGAGCTTCCGTGTAAAGCTAGAGATTTGTTTATTCCTACTTTGCTAGTCAGGACAAGTAATCCTCATTTAATCAAATCACACATCAGAGTCTTCAGATTCAGGGAAACCATTATATGCAAAGCTGAGTAAATCACTGGTCTCTGGAAAATACTTTTCTACTTGGTTTGTGATGCATCTCATCACCTCCTTTCTGTGGAGAGGGATACACATCTATGCTTATAGAGAAAACATATACATGTGTGCTTACAGAGAAAGCATATACATGTATGCTTATGGAGAAAAATCACTCAAACAGCAATCCCAAGCTCACCAATGAAGTTTTAAATTACTATACTTAGGTCTTGATGGATCCCACTCACCGAAAGAAATCAGAGTTAACTTGAACTGGCTGTTCTCTGCGCAGTTACCGCATTCAAGAAGGTGGTTATGCTGCTCGGCTTGAAAAAGTTACTCTAGCTGTGGCTGAAGAGGAAGATTTTTGATTAGAAGATAAAACCAAAAAATTGCTATGAGCCCTTTTAGATGACTTTCTTTGCAAAAGTCAGTTCATGCCAGGATAAAGAAAGAATTTCTTGCAGTTCTAGTCTGTAACACGATAAAAGTTAATTGCTGCACATGCATGATGCCTTTCCAATCCAGTAAATAAACACACACAAAGATCAAGGGAATATGAAGCTAATGAATTTTTATTAAAAGAGGAGATTCCATGTGTTCCTGCTTTCCTGCAGCTCATTTTTCACTTGGCTCTGAGATTTAGGAAATTAGCTGCATCCAGCTGCCTCTCAGCTCCTCCCTTTCACATCTTTCTAATAAGTAAGGGAACACTAAAGACAACAATTTCATTTGGAAGTATTTTTTTTCCAAGCTAATAATCCAGTTGGTTCTTAATTGCCTTCAAAGGTCTTGTCTAACCTCTTTTGTTGATTCAAAAAAAAAAAAGAAGTTGCAATTTATCCTTTAACA
>VWYK01004605.1:0-10174 GCA_013399775.1 Semnornis frantzii
AAGGACTTGTAGGAGGTGTTGGCTGCCACCCAGCCATGCTCCCACTCCCTGCTGAACTGCACCGCTGTGGAGACTCCAGAGGTTAGTCACAGCCTGGCAGTGCAACCCACTGCTGGCCACACCATTCCCAGCATCACCATCACACTGTGCCCAGCATCACCATCACACCATGCCCAGCATCACCCTGCATCACCATCACACTGTGCCCAGCATAGAACCATAGAATGGGAAGGTTGGAAGGGAGCTCAAATCTCAGCGAGTNCAAATCCCAGCGAGTCCCACCTCCCTGCCATAGGCAGGGACCCCTCCCACTGGGACAGGTCACTCAAGGACTCATCCAGCCTAGCCTTGAACACCTCCAGGGAGCTCCTGAAGCACAGAAGCTCCCTGGGCAACCTGTGCCAGTATCTCACCACCCTCACTCCTTCCTAACATCCAGTTTCAATCTCCCCTCTGCCACTTCAAACCCATTCCTCCTCCTCCTGGCATTCCCAGCCCCTGTCAATAGTCCCTCCCCAGCCCTCCTGTAGCCCCCTTCAGATCCTGGAAGGCCACTCCAAGCTCTCCTGCAAGCCTTCTCCAGGCTACAGAGCCCCAACTCTCTCAGCCTGTCCTCAGAGCAGAGCTGCTGCAGTCCTCTCAGCATCTTGGTGGCCTCCTCTGGACTGGTTCCAACACTTCCATGTCCTTCCTGTGCTGGGGGCTCCAGAACTGCACACAGGATCCCAGGTAGTCACCCATCCTCTCTCAGGGCAAGGCTCAGGTTGTCAGCCCCAGGCTGTGGGAGCCTTCTGTGTCCTCCCCCACATCCACCCCAGCTCAGCACCCTGAGAGCCCCACTTGGGTTGGCTTCTACAGCACAGTCCCTAACCCTGCGGGCAATGAAGCTGGCACGGCTCTGGTGCTGGTCCTTACCTAGCTCCTGGTGCCCGTCCTGGAGGTGGCCTGTGTGTGGCCATCAGCACTCGGAGAGGGAGGTGCTGGTACCTCCCAGCCCTCTGTGGGGCCAGGTGAGGGTAGGTCTTCCTCCTAAACTCATCCTCTGGGGACCCTTCTCCACCTCCTTGAGCCTCCCCCCCAGGCCCCTGGTACTCACTGAGGAGCACAGCTCCCACGAAGAGCCCCATCAGCACCCGCAGGAACCAGAAGAGCCTCTGTGAAGGGTGAGCAGGGCAGGAAGGGAGGGCTCAGCCAGATTTTGCCATGAGGACCTCAGCACCCAGCACCACACTTAGAAATGCCAGCTGGTGGGCAATGGCACCGTCCCTTCCCTGGGGTGGCACAGCCTGGCTCTGCGGGCAGCTGTGGGCATCCCTGCCACAGGCTGGAGAGGCAGCGGGGAGATCAGAGCACAGAGGAAGATCGAAACAACCAACTTGGGAAAGCTGGGCCATGGCCTTCCTGAGAAGCAGGATGGAGACACTCCCTGGAACAGTCCTGAGATGGCATTCCCACAGCTACCCAAAGATCACTTGCTGGGGTGTGTTGGTAGCTGGCCACAGCTGGAGGCAAGCGCAGTGGCCAGGGGCTTGCAACGTGTCCCCAGTGGGGGCAGAAGCCTCTGGGGAGCTCTGCTGCAAAGCCAGGCAGCAGGCAAGGATCCAGCCCACAGCGATGCTCCCATGGCAGGGCCAGGTGGGCAACGCCCTGCGGGCAGTGCTGGGGCATGTGCAGCACACACCTCCTGCCTGCAGTGGGGCTTTGGGCAAGGTGGGGCAAAGTGCTGGGCCTCACCCTGCTTTTCCTCTGCTGCCAAATCACTCAGGCTTGCTGCAAGCCAAATCCATCTGAGCTCAGATCTGGGTCACACCGGAGGAGTTGGCTGGCATGGGGACAAAGGGTGGGCTCAGCTCTGGCTGGAGATCTCAAGGCCCTGCGCATGGACCTGTGGGCAAGTTTGCTCCCCGGGGCTGGGTTTTGAGGCTGGGAAGGAGGAGGCATGTGAGATGAATGAGGAAGGGGCCAGAGAGCCTCCAGCCCCTCCACTTACCCTCCTGCCCCGGATCCCTGGCAGGATGATGATGAAGGTGACCAACATGGAGAGGAAGATGGAGACAATGGTGGCCCGGGTGGTGTCGAAGGGGAAGCTGGCACTGGGGCCAGGGTAGAAGGGGAAGGAGCCATTCCACGGGGCCATCCTGCTGCCCAGGGTGCTGGAAATCGGTAACTGGAGGGGCACTGGAGATGATATCACCTCTGTGCCCCCACCTAGCCACCTCCATGCCACGCTGCCTGCCCTGGGCACAGCTGAGCCTGCAGCTCCAGCACACACTGCACAGCCTCACAGACCTGCCCGGGCTGGCAGGGACCCTCGGGACCAGGAGTCCTGACACTGCCCAGACCTTGCCCAAACCACATTCCTCAGCTCTCCACAGCTCTTAAATACCTCCAGCCATGGGCACTCCACCACCTCCATCGGCAGCCTCTGCCAAGCCCTGACCACTCTGGCACCAAAGACATTTTCTCTCCTCTCCATCCTAACCCTCCCCTGGCACAATTCCAGGCCAGTTCCTCTCCTTCCACCCCCTGAGACTGGGCAGCAGAGCCCAAGCCCATCTCACTGCAGCCTCCTCTCATATGCAGAGAGCAATGAGCTCTGCCCTCAGGCTCCTCTTCTCCACACCAACACCCCATCCCCCACCCCCAACCCCGCCCAGCTGCCTCTCCCCAGCCTTGTTCTCCAGCCCCCTCCCCAGCTGTGCTGCCCTCTGCCTCCCCAGGGTACCTGCCAGGGTAAGCAGTTCTGCATCCACCACAGCGCTCAGGTTGTCCCCAGGGTGTGCACCCATCGCTACTCTCCCCCATTGCCCACCCCGGTGCCCTGCTGTGCTCCCACTCTCCCTGGCTCAGCTTTCACCCAGCAGCCTGGCACCAGCCCAGGGTGCCATGTACAGGGTGCTGGGTGAGTCACCAGGCTGTGTCCTGCCAGGCTGCTCCTCACTGCGCCCTGACACAGGCAGGTCCTCACCTTCTGAGGAAACAGGGGTCCCTCAGAGGGGCAGAGAGAGTGCCTGTCCCTGGCAGCAGGCTGCCAACCACCACTTGCCCACCTCCCAGCCCAAGAGCTGGCTGAAGACCATGCTACAGTGGGCAGAGCAATGCTGCTCTGCAATCCAGTTGTGGAGCTTGGCATGACCGTTGGCACAGGCACTGCCCCGCTGGGAAGGGGCTGCTCAGCACCCCCCCCAGGAGCAGAGCAAATGGCAGGAGCAGTGGCAGAGATGCCTGTGCCCCCCGACCCCATGCCAAACTTACCTGAAGAGCTGCGGCTGCCTCCCTGCCTGCTGCCTCCTGCTTGCTGCCTCCCCACCCGTGGGCCCAGAGCCAGCCTGGTGTGACACGCTGGTGCTTCTCCCAGTGCTCTGCCACAGCCTTACCAAGGCAGCTCTGCCCTCTCCACACTGAGCCCCAGGGTGGGCACAGTGCCAGGCAGCCTTGCAGAGGTGAGAGGTCCGGGGTTGTCTTTGCCTTATCCTTGATGTTCTCCTGCAGAATGGTGAAGTCCAGCTCCTCCCTATGCCATCGAGGCCCTGGGGCACCAAGTGCCTCAGGAGCCTGCTGAGGAGGGCAGCAGAGGGTGTCAAAGCCTCACCTTCACTGGCTGCCTGCTGGAGCTTCTCAGCTGAGGGCATCTAGCAGAGGTCGTGGCTGCACAGCCTCCTCACCCACCCCACTCCTGACTCAGTGGGAGAGTCTCTGAGGGTCCTGGACTGTCTCTCAGGCACTGGGCAAGGTGGCAAAAACAGACCAGAAGAGAGGCACAAATGTGTGGGTTCTCTCAGCCCCACTGTGCAGAAGATGCTCTGGGTGCTAATCTAGCCATGGTCTGGAGATCCTGGAGCCTGAGGGGACTGGAGAAGAGCAGACCAGAGGGGATCCACTCAGTGCTCACCAAGCAAAGACATTTTCCCTCCTCTTCAACCTAATCCTCCCGTGACACAATTCCAGGCCAGTTCCTCTCCTTCTATCCCCTGAGCCTGGGCAGCAAAGCCCAAGCCCAGCTCCCTGCAGCCTCCTCTCAGTGCGCTGCAGACAGCAATGAGCTCTGCCCTCAGCCTCCTCTGCTCCACACCAACTCCCCACAGCTGCCTCAGCTGCTCTTCCCCAGCCCTGTTTTCCAGACCCTGCCCCAGCTTTGGGGCCCTTCTTCCAAGGAAGGTGGTGCAGATGCCAGCATGGAGTGACACAAGATGAGAAGGGACCCGGCCAGATTAGACAAGCACTTGCTGTACTCCCTGGATGTGGGAGAGGCTGCGGGGGTGGGGAGGAGAGGCAACAGAGGGATGGGAGAGGCAGCAGAGGGATGGGAGAGGCAGCTGAGGGGTGGGAGAGGCAGCTGAGGGGTGGGAGAGGCAACGGAGGGATGGGAGAGGCAGTGGCTGCCAACTGCCACCTGCCAAATCCCTGGGTGCTGATGGTGTGGTGGGCTGGCAGCTATGGGACTGTTTCCCCTCAGTGTTGTGGAAGGCCAACAGGCCTAAATCATGTCCTGGCTTGCTCCACCCTTCTGCTGCCGGGGGAAGCAAGGGCAGGAGGAAGACAAAGCCTTGGGCCACTATGTCCCCTCCCAAAGTGATAAACCTAGTGCTGTTTGGGCACTTGTGAGTGTCTTGCCCAAATCAGGGCCAGCAAGCCCTGGGTTCACCTAATTCGGTCAGTTTGGCAAATGCCAGTCTGATTGGTGAGTCTCTGTGCCCAAAGCAGTCACTGCACTCGGACAAGTAATGTAAGAGGAGCTAAGATGCAAGCAGTGCCCTGCTCAGCCCTGCTTCAGTGCTGTGCTCACCCAGCCTGCTCTGCCTGGCTGCCCCTGCCTGGGCAATGCACTCTGCTCTGCCTCCTGCTTCAGAGCAGCTCAGCCCTGCGTCAGTGCTGTGCTCACCCAGCCTGCTCTGCCTGGCTTCCCCTGCCTGGGCAATCCACTCTGCTCTGCCTCCTGCTTCAGAGCAGCTCAGCCCTGCCTCAGTGCTGTGCTCACCCAGCCTGCTCTGCCTGGCTGCCCTCAGCTGGGCAATACACTCTGCTCTGCCTCCTGCTTCAGAGCAGCTCAGCCCTGATGTTTTGGGCTTCACCTACCTGGAAACTAAAGTGCCTCAAGCTTACCAGAAGGGACATTGCCGAGGGGGACCTCGAGGAGCATCTGGAAGCAGGGTGAGGGGAGAGTGCAGGGTCTCTGCTTTGGGCCTGCAGCCCCCTGCCTGCCCGCGGCTGGGAGCTGCCTCTGCCATAGAGCACCGCCACTGGTGGGCACACTGCCAGGTAGGCACACTGCCGGGAGGGCACACAGCCTGGCAGGCACACTGATGGGCGGGCGCACTGCCGGGCAGGTACACTGATGGGTGGGCACACTGCTGGGCAGGCACACTGCCAGGTGGGCACACTGCCGGGAGGGCACACTGCCAGACAGGCACACTGCTGGGCAGGCTCACTGCTGGGCAGGCATACTGGCAGGCACACTGCTGGGCAGGCACACTGCTGGGCAGGCACTCTGCCAGGTGGGCACACTGCCGGGAGGGCACACTGCCAGACAGGCACGCTGCCGGGAGGGTGCACTGCCTGGTAGGCACAGTGCTGGGTGGGCACACTGCTGGGTGAGCACACTGGCAGGCAAGCACACTGCTGGACGGGCACACTGCTGGGCGGGTACCCTGCCGGGCGGGCACATTGCTGGGTGGGCACACTGCTGGGCGGGTACACTGCCAGGTGGGCACACTAGCAGGCAGGCACAGTGCTGGGTGGGCACAGTGCTGGGCGGGTACACCGTTGGGTGAGCACACTGCCGGGCGGGCACACTGCCTGGTAGGCACACTGCCGGGCGGGCACACTGCTGGGCGGGCACACTGCCGGACACCCAGTTTGACCCCGCAGTCTGTGGCCCACGGAAGCCGTGCCCGCAGTCACTTTGGGTGCAGGGCACTCTGTGCCGCATTTCTGCACTGCTGGGTTAGAGTTTGCACTTCCAGGCAGTGCCGCACAGCAGCCAAGGGACCAGTTGGAGGCTACTGCCCCACAGCCGTGAGCGGCACCGGCATGCCCCAGGGCTTGGGGCTGCCTGTCTTTGGTAAGTGGGGCAAAGCTGCCTTGTGGCAAATCTTCTCCAGCGTTCTGATTCTCCTGCCTGACTGAACTGCCTGTGAACATCCTTGTGGAGGCCGCTCCTCAGTGCATCAGAACCCACACTCCGCTGATTGGTGTCAGGTTGTGGCTGAGGCTCTCCAGAACTAAACCCAACTGCATCCTTCTCAAATTCCTGCCTCAGTAACTGCTCCGCTCAGGCAGCAGCCCTGAGGAGGTCCTGAGGCTGTGCTGCTGACTGGGCCTTGAGGGTCCCTCTGTAACTTCTTGGCTGTCTCTGCAGGTACTGGAGGTGTGGTGGAGCTCCTCTGACACTTGCCAGGGAGCAGGACTGCTGCCCACCAGGAGTGCTGCTGACTACCAGGAGTGTTCCTGCCCACCAGGACTGCTGTTGCCCACCAGGAGTGTTCCTGCCCACCAATAGTGCTCCTGCTCACCAGGAGTGTTCCTGCCTACCAGGAGTGCTGCTGCCCAGCAGCAGTTTCCAGCCTGGCTCTCAGGGTGCTGCTCCCACTGCAGGCACCCTGCCCTCACTCAGGCAGCCCTCCTGCCTTGGGCAGCTTCTGCTTCACCTGCTAGTGAGCCATGGACAGGGTGACTATGGTGACTCACCCACCCAGGCCACCAGAAGGAGGTGGGGGGCAGGGGGGCAGCATCCAGCACCTCTTGCAGGAGCAGCCAGGGCCAGGTTGGCACTGCCGGCTGTGACACTGCTGGCTGTGGGGCCATGCCTGGGCAGCTCTGCAATGGAGCCCTCAGCTCAGAGGGTTTCTGCCCAGCCCAGCAATGCCAGTGGGATGGGCACAGTGTTTGTGCCCAGCTGTGCCCCTGCCCCTCTGCCTGTACCCCTCTGTCCTGGTTCTTGGCATGCAGGATGCTGAGGCTAGGGGTCGAGCTGGGGCTCTGCTGCAGTGGAGCAGATGTGGAGCAGATGCTCCTTATCCAGGAGCCCTTGCAGCAGCTGAGTGGGCTGTGAGGGCACAGCCTGAAGGGAGCAGCAGCAGCAGGGCACGGGGTTGTCCCTCCCCTGCTGGGCAGGGAACCTCCTGGTGCCGCGGCCGCGGCTTGACTCTCGATGTGTTTGCAAGGAGGACTGGGTGTTTGAGGAGCTCTGCAGGATGGGAAAATCCTCTGCAGTGCCCCAGGGGCTGCTCCGCAGCTCCCGATCGTCAGAGTTGCCAGGAGATGGAGGCAGAGCTCAATAGGAGCTGCACCACCCCCGGGGGAACGCAAAGAGCAGCTGCAGCCGCACCTCGGGGACGTCTGCGCCCAGAGATGCTGCCCAGTGCTCAGCCTCTGCTCCTGTCCAGAGCCAGCACCTGGCACAGGAACAGCTCTCCTGGGTCAGGGAGGTGCCAGGAGGAGCATCTCACATGGGGCTGCTTGACCAGCTTTGGTCCCAGCCACCAGCAGGCTTTCACCTCCTGCCAGTACTCTCAGAGACCCAGGGGATGCCCAGGTCTGGCTGCCTGGCAGCACATCGCTGGGTTTGGCCCAGGTCTCAGGGAAGTGATGCACAGGGAGCTGCTGTGCCTGGTGCATGGAGCCCCTGGCAGCACTGAGCAGTGCCACCCCAGCCGGGGCTGCACAGTCTGGATGAGCACACAGTAGCTCCCTGCACCCCACAGCCCGGCTGGGGGTGGAAGATTACTGCCACACAGAGCTTGGTCCAGCTGGAGCCAGGGCAGATTTCTGTGGGATTTGTGGAACCACCTTCCAACTGGTTAGGATCTTGGAAGAGCCTTTTGCTGCCCCAGGGCCCTCTGAGGACCTCTTAGAAACTCAGAGGTCCTCCACTTGGATCCCTCCTGCCAGGGATGAGCTTGCAGGAAGGGGATTCTGCCCCTCTGCTCTGCTCTGCTCAGCCCTCACCTGCAGCACTGCTGCCAGCTCTGGGGAACCAGCACAAGAGGGACCTGGAGCTGCTGGAAAGGCTCCAGAGGAGGCCACAGAAATGCTCAGGGAGCTGGAGAAGCTCTGCTGCAAGGACAGGCTGGGGCTGTGCAGCCCGGAGAAAAGAAGGCTCCAGGCAGACCTCAGAGCTGCTGCCAGTGCCTGCAGGGGCTCCAAGCAGGCTGCAGAGGGACTGTGCCCAAAGGCCTGCAGGGACAGCACCAGGGGCAGTGCTTTGAAATGAGAGCAGAGCAGATTGAGGTTGGATGTGAGGAACAAGTTCTACAGCAGGAGGCTGCTGGAACGCTGCAGCAGGTTGCCCAGGGATGGGGTTGAGGCCTCATGTCTGGAGGTGTTGAAGGTGAGGCTGGACAGGGCTGTGAGCAACCTGCTCTGGTGGAGATATCCCTGCTGAGTGCAGGGTTTGGGCTGGGGGAGCTCTGCAGATCCCTTCCAGCCCATTCCATGGTTCTGTGACTGACTCCTTGCAGGTTTCTGCTGCCATGCTCAAGAACCTGCTCAGCATCCCAGGAGCTTGCCTGGGCAGGACATGAGCTGATGGCCATCAGGAATGCCATTAGGTTGTCAGAGGCATCTGGTCTCTCCTCTGACAGACCTCATACCCTGTGCCATTCGTTTTCTTGCTGGTAATTAGTTTTCAGGCAAGGCTTTGCTGCAGCTCATGGAAGGTGATCTGGGGGTCAGGCAGCAGCCAGAAGCCCAAGCAAAGAATCCCAGGTTGCAGGAGGCAGCAGGAGCTGCAGGAGGCTGCAGGAGCTGCAGGAGGGCAGAGGGACACCTCTGGTGCCTTGCAGACCACCAAGGACACAAGAAGGGGCTGGAAGCTGCTGTGGTGCTGAGAGGGTTGTTCTGTGAGCAGCTCCTGTGCCCCTGCTCTGTCACCCACTCTGGCCAGCCTCTCTCTGTGCCCTTCTCCACCTGTTCTGCACTGTAGAGGGCCCCATAGCTGTAGCCCTGCCCATGTGGAAGCACAAGGTGCAGGTGCACCAAGCACTCAGCCTCAAAAAGCAGCAGGGTCAGGACCTGCACACAGCAGAGGTCCAGCCAAGTGCCATGAGCCAGTTCATGCCCAGTGGCCTGAGGGGCAGAGGTCCTCCAGCAGGCAGAGAGCTCTGCCATGCCAGCAGCAAGGGGAGGGAACAGCTGTGGTGGGAGAAGGGCAGGAGGCACTGGGGGGGGGTGTCTCATCAAATATCTAAGAGATCCTAAGAGCCAGAGAGACCTTCCTGCTCTTCTCAGTGCCCAGGAGGTAAGGCAAGCAGATGCCAGGCAGTGTCACGGGAAGTCTGCCTTGGCCACAGTGTGGCCACTCTCAGGCCAGGGGCTCTGCTGCCAGGCACCCAGGGACGGAACAAGAGGCCACTGCCTCAAGCTGTGCCAGGGCAGGTTCTGGTTGGATGTAAGGAAGAAGTTCCTCACAGAGTGATTGGCATTGGGATGGGCTGCCCGGGGAGGTGGTGGAGTGTCCATCCCTGGAGATGTTTAAAGGAGGCTGCATGAGGCACTTGGTGCCAGGCGTTAGTTAATGAGAAGGGGTTTGGTGAGAGGTTGGACTCGATGAGCTCAGAGGTCTTTTCCAACCTGCTTCATTCTGTGATCTATGGGACGGGTGTCAGGAGGATGGGGCCAGACTCTTCTCAGTGGTCCCCAGTGACAGGACAAGAGGTACTCGACCACAGGAAGCTCCAACTCAATTCAAGGAGGAACTTCTGTACTGTGAGGGAGGCAGAGCCCTGGAGTCGGCTGCCCAGAGAGGCTGTGGAGTCTCCTGCTCTGGAGCCCCACCTGGATGCGTTCCTGTGAGACCTGCCCTGGTTGCCCCTGCAGGGGTCTGGACTGGATCTCCAGAAGTCCCTTCCTTCAGAGCCCTTCAGGTTGGCACCACCAAAGCTCTCCCCACCCCCTTCAGAGCCCTTCAGGTTGGCACAACCAAAGCCCTCCCCAACCCCTTCACAGTCTTTCAGGTGATGACCTTCCAGGTTGGCACCACCAAAGCCCTCTCCATCCCCTTCAGAGCCCTTCAGGTTTCACCACCAAAGCTCTCCCCACCCCCTTCAGAGCCCTTCAGGTTGGCACAACCAAAGCCCTCCCCAACCCCTTCACAGTCTTTCAGGTGATGACCTTCCAGGTTGGCACCACCAAAGCCCTCTCCATCCCCTTCAGAGCCCTTCAGGTTTCACCACCA
>VWYK01004609.1:8859-35743 GCA_013399775.1 Semnornis frantzii
CCTTTCCTCAGCTGTTTTCCACATGGAAGTCACAGGCCTGGAGGGGCACTCAACCCCCAAAAGCTGCTGAGCGAGAAAGTCTGTCTCTGATGTTAAAAAAGCTCACAATTCATATTTTATGCTGCTAAGAAACAGTTAAAACTTTAAATGCAACAACAAAAATGAGAATGTCAACAACTCTTTGTCTTTTGGATGATTCCCAAACTAACTCTGTTTATTAAATAAGAAACCAGGACATGGCCACCTGTTTAGCAAAGTCTCTGCAAGCCTCTTGCTAACCTTTGCATTTCATTTTTCTTAAACTGTTTATATACACAGGAGGGCTCAATCCTAACTGAAGCCTCAGGGCTTCCCGGTAATTTTGATGAAAAGGTCAAGCTGAGAAAGGAGTGATTGTGTTGAAGCAGGTGGCAAAGCTCACAAGAGCAGCAGTCCCATGTAGGCTGCAGCTTGGAGGGATGCCACCAAGGAAATTGTAGAAGATTTGCCCTTGTTTCTCAGTTTAGTCACGTTTTAACATCAAAAGATCTGTGAAGCAGACACTCTACTAATGGAGTGCAGTGGGATGTTTGGATTCATGAATTGGATAAAATAGTTACAGGTGAAATCACATGAAACAACAGATCTTTGCAAGAGCCTGCCACGAGGTTGGGCTCCAACATCCCAGCTGTTGAAAGGAAAATGGCTTTTAAAAAAACCACTCTCCTCCCTTTCTGCTTTGACCTGTGTTTCTCAGACACAGTCCTTGCCCTCTTTTCTGGCCAATTTGGTCACTCTAAGAGTATTATGACACTTTCAATCTCTTAAAAGCATTCAACTGTTTTCATTTAAATGTCACTTAAATGTCATCTGGATTAAATTTATATTTGCAAGACACAAATAACACTCCACATAAGTCCATTATAGTTGGAAGCTGCCCCCATTAACAGAGATGTTGTGTATATGGTCCGCCTGACCCCGCTGAGCTGGAATATCTCAGCAGTCTCATGAGTTCCACAATCTACTCCTGGGATCTGTCTGGTGACAAGTAATAGAGATCAGAAGAGAAGTGAGGACCAGAAGACCCAATTCTGGTCCTGGCTTTCCCCATACCTGCTGTATGACCTTGAGTGTGTCTTTTCATGTCTGCATTTCCTGTGCACTCAGACATGGACTGCCTTAAGACAGAGATTTTTTTCCTGTAGCTTTGTATGGATCTTAACACAGTGTCTGTAAGCGAGACCTATGGCTTCTGACATGCCAGTTGCTAATGCTCTAACAAGGGAGAGAAGGTACTCAAAGTACGTGCTCAAGTACAGGGCTAACGCTGCAAAAAGGGAAGCATTTATCCTAGAGGTACATTAACTGCCGGCATAAAAAGAACCATAGTGAGGAAGACATGGCTGGAGAGAATAAAACAAAGTAAATCTGCCTTTCTCTGGGGCATGCTTGAGGCTGGTACACAGCCTGTGCTAACCACTCATATAGCTGAGGCCCTGTACATCCATCCCCCCAGGCATCGTACTGCAGAGCAACTCTGTGTGGGGAACAGCTGGGCGAAAGGAAGCGAAGGGCAGGACCCCAGCCTCCAAGATTATCCACACTGTCATCATGTGGGAGGAAGCACCAAGCCCCAGCAACCTGGATTCACAAACAAGCCTGCCAAACCAGCAGTGAAAAGGATGGGAACAGGGCCTTTATATTTGTAGCATGGGCATTTCTATAGTAAAATCTTAAAAACAGCTAATCCTGTTTCTAACAAGAAAGAAAAGGCTCACTGATAGTCTGGACATTTCTAAGACAACCATGATTTCAGACATAGCTATTCTGCGTTTCCTGCCACCAGCTATCAGTCTGTCTGAACAGGCACAATGACACCATACAGACAAAGTGAACACCACAGTCAGATGTAGTGGTCTACAGAATCCTTTGCTTCCTCTACAGGCTTCAGCAGAAGAGAAACACTTCTACGTCACGGTTTTCTGCAGAGTTTGCCTCTAAGTTTTGGCTTGTGCCTCATTCAGAAAATTTTACTGATGTTACAAAGCCAGAAGAGTAGCTGAGGTCTCTTCTTTTGCTGTTCCCCACAATGAAGCATTGCAAATTCAGAGGCATGGTCTCAATAAGCAGCTTGTCATTCTAGACCAGGAAAGAGCAGCTGCCACTGATCCCTTAACGACAGAAGATAATCAGCATCACTCTGCTGCCCTCCCCTTGAGACCCACAGTGCCTGGCAAGAACACTGCAGGATTGCCGATGGCCCTCTCCAGGACAGGGAAAGAAACCACAAAGGAAGGATTCTGGCTGCCAAGCAATCGGCACGGTGTCTTGTGGTGAGGTGTACACATTAAAGAAATTAACAGCATTTCCATTTCTCAGCTAGTGCCTGTGCATGGCAGTTCAGCACCTTCAGAAAGCTAGGGCCATATTCTGGAGAAGGGGCTCGGGGCAGTCAATGTGACTCTGCAGACCACTCAAGCCCTCTCCAGAGAGCATCATCTTCAGATTCAGAGCTTTCATTTGGAGATCTGGTCTCAAGCAGCACACCTGCCATCTCAAACCCTAGGTCCTTCTTGCTTTCCCTGCAGCCCACATGAGAGCACAGCAAGAGTAGGCATCTATTATAACTCAAGATTAGTCTGGGAAGCATGAAGGACCATTGGGCTTTTGTTGTCATGAGTTTCATGGAGGTGTTAGGTGTTCCTTCTGCATTCAGAAACATGCTGTGCAGATCAACTTTAAAAGCCCTTAGCCCTCCTCGCACTCACGTCCTTTAGGTCACAGAAATGACTTTAAAGTCAGCAAGGAAAAAAACCCCTGCTGTCTTCCAGCAACTAAATGGGGCATACCCTAGTGCTGACAGCAAGATTGAATGTAGCCTCTGTGCGCTGGGAGACGATAAAACCCTTTTACTGGTGCAGATTACCAACTGGATCGCTTGCATACAGATTAATACACCAGCATGAGTCCTCTGGATCACTGCAGAGCAGGGAAAGCAGGAACAGTGAATTTATTTGCTCAGATGCTTTATTTATCTATTTATCTATCAATCACCAAAGAAAAACACATTTTATGAGCTGAATTCCAAAAGCATCTTTGCATACAAAGACAGGCAGCCGTGAAAATTGCCCACATTTAAAAAAAGGAAAGGAAACAGCAATGGGTTTCCACACACATGCAACCCCAAGACTGGTGCCACCTGCCCAGGGTCAGTGTACCCTGACACCACACCTAAGATCTCTTTTTCACCCATGGGATTTGCTAACCTACCTCACTCAAGAGGCTCATAGCAGTAACACAAAGGCATGACTGGAAAAGGAGACATAACACATGAAATAAATAATTCATCTTCTCAAGAGCCCTGGCAAATTATTTCCATTTCCATTTTTAATTCACTGCCAAATATGGTAAATTAAAGAGAGGCTGAGAAACATTTCTTATGGCAGGGAAGATCAAGGAACAGGCCCTTCACATTTTTAATTAAGTCTTTGCTGAATGCTGACAATTGGTAGTTTATCAACCCAATTTCCTCCTCCTTATCTGGTCTCTGCCTTGCTGGATGCAATTGGCCATAGGTGACACACTGCAAATCGCAGTCCCTAACCACAGGGAAGGATCCATCCTGCCTAGCTCACCACCCACCAAACTTCAGTGATGCTGCCATTGATAATGGACTCTTGGAGCAGGGGTGTACTGCTGAGTGGAGCCCTGTCCCAGTCCCATCACACACTATACACGGAACAAAGGGCTACCGCTGAAAAGATTCCGGCTGCTTCCAGGGACCCTGGGAGGGGCCAACACAGGAGCTTAGTGCTCCTCCTTCTCCAAGAAGCTGCCAGAAACCAGATCAATTTAAATACCGAATTACTGAGAGACAGTTCTGATGCTTTAAAGCAGGTAGGTGCCTGACTAGCACCCAAGTTGTTTTGGGGTACTGGGCCTGGGCTGCCCAATGCCAACATTTTTTGGTAGCTGGATGTACTAGCCTGTCACTCACTTCCTGAGTTTGAAAGCTGGCCTCAGGCATGGAACCGGGACTTAGAAAGTAGACATGAACTGTGCTAAACTACTGTGGCAGCAGCACATTCTCATTTTTTCAGCTTTTAATTTGCCTGAGCTTGGCTATCCTTGAAATCTTTTACTAATGAAATTACTCGAGCAAATTTCTCAGGAGACAATAAACATCATGGTCTCATTTGGCATAAGGGAATTCTTCTAAGCTGAATTGACTCTCCTACATTAAAACTGAGATCTGATGCTAAATACTTTGTCTCCCCCAAAGAGAAGATTATAAATCAAATAATAAACAGAATGATAAATTTACCAAGGAACAAGAGGGAAAAAATAATTTCAACGATCTGTTCCTAAATATATTCAAGTGGTGGGAAAACAGAATCTGCTTCCATTTCTGATGTAAATACTTTTTCCCAGTCCTAGTACTCTTTAGGGACTATTTTAGCATGTTGTGGAAAAAAGAAGTACCACCCTGCAAGTACCAAACCCATGGATACTCATCAGCTCTCTGCATGCTCAGGGAGTAGCAGCTTCTGTCCTGAGCACCCACATCCTGAGGGAAAGCTGGCACCAGGTGTTGGGCAGGCTCATTCCAGGGGCCAGGATGCCTTGAGTGTAGATGCTGGGATGCTTTGCATCACTTACCAGCTGCCTTCCCACTTCTCCCCTGCATCTGCTATATACTGGCCCAGCTCCACTCTATTATCCTTCCATGCTTAGAGACTGGTACATTGACTGAATGACAGTGGACATTCATCAGCTCTTGTGGTGCTAGCGGGCACCCGCAAACCCCCATGAGGCTGGAGTTGTGCTGCCACTTGCACAACCTGTGTTTTGCCCAGGTCAATGTGGATAATTCATAGTTTCAGTTTACTGACCACAACAACAGCAACAACAATTGAAAAAAAAAGAAAAGCCACAGTGATCAGCACAAAAATATTCTGGCCATCCACTTGACAAATTCTTGTTAATTATGCATGGGATTACAAAGTATTTTTTCTTTCTTGCTACAGATACTTTGTCTGGGCCATAAAAGTGACTCGGAGGAGAAAAAAAGTATTATCTATAGGAAACGTTGCTGCCAAAAGTAGGAAGAAAAAAATATTCTGAAGCAACTCTAAATACTTAAGTTCAGACAACAGAGCACCATTATAAAGTAATTTCATTTTAAACAAAAAGATAAAAACAGACATAATCCAGTCAAGTAAGTTTCATTCAGGACATGAATATAAAATTGGGTGGAAAACTTGAAAGGTAAAGTTATTGACTTGCATTTGCAATTATTTCACTGATTAAACCACAGAGGACAGCCCTCGAGTTCTCCAGCAACCATGTGCTGCTATTGGCCACTGTGACAAACAAGTGAGGTACCTGGAGATTTCACAAGCACCAAGTGAATCCATTAATGATGGATCAAGGGTTGCATCTTCAGCTCCGGCATGCACTGAATCCTTAGAAGCAGGCCCCTCTAATCCTCTCAAAGATGACATTTCTTGCAAATTTACTTGGTGCATGTTCTGTGCTGGCAGCAAAGAGGGTAACTTCGGCATGCAGTTGCATTTACTTGCCTACTGTCATATGTTCAGCTGTAATTTCCTGAGTACATTAAGCTGACATAAAGCACTTCTTAAAGGATCTTCTCTGCTTCCATTCTCTCCACTGTGCTCTGAGAAAAAGGAGTATTGAAGAGCTGATTCGGTTATTTTTTTTTTTTTTCTGTAGGCTGATTTCACTTAGATTGTTAGACCAACCCTGGCCCCTGTGCAGCCTCGCTAACATCCCTGCCAGGGCCAAGAGGAGATCAGGGGTCACAAGGCAGAAATGAGCAATACAAGCAGTGGAGGAAGGACTCTGCGGAATCCCAGCATTGTTTTAGCATTGGCTTCAGCTGACCTTGGCTGCTTTTACTGCTGAATCAGGTACCCCAGTGATTTGCCCCCACTTCCCAGCCTGTGCTTCCACTGTTGCCTTTGTGCCAGCACTAGACTGGCTGAAAGAATAAACTTAAACAAAATGCTTTTCCCTCTTTTAATATTTTGTCCAATCAAGAGACAGGTGTATACCCACATCTAAAGTTACAATTAATACACATTAGGATCACAAATTAAACACAAGGATGATCAGAAGGCTAGAGCACCACTCCAATGAGGACAGGCTGAGAGAGTTGGGGTTGTTCAGTTTGGAGAAGAGAAGGGTCTGAGGAGACCTTACTGTGGCCTTCCAATATCTGAAGGGGGCTATAAGGCAGATGGTGAGGGACTTTTTAGGGTGTTGGGTAGTAATAGGACTAGGGGGAATGGATCCAAGCCAGAGAGGGGGAAGTTTAGATTAGATGTTAGAAGAAGTTCTTCATCATAAGGGTGGTGAGACACTGAAACAGGCTGCCCAGGAAGGTGGTGGAAGCCCCATCCCTGGCTTTTTAAGGCCAGGCTGGATGTAGCTCTGGGCAACCTGATCTAGCGGAAAGTCTCTCTGCCCATTTCAAGGTGTTTGGAACTAGATGACCCTTGAGGTCCCTTCCAACCCTGACAATTCTGCAATTCTGTAACAGGGAGTGGGCTCGGGCTTCAGGGCTGAAGCAGTGCAGCAGCCCAGAGTGTCAGCAAGAGCTGTGTGGTGCTCTTACCAGAGTTCTCACAGTTCAGGGCCTTTCTGCTTATCTCTGCTTTCAGGAAAACAACCAACCACACAAAAATACCCCAAAACCCTGATAGCCTTGGCCAACTTCACAAAGGAGCATTAATAAAATCTCACCAAAAAAGGCTTCTAATTCATGCTAGTTTGATGGACACCACAATATTATCGGCAGAGAGCCACCCTCCAGGCACACTGCCAGCAGATGTTCTTACACAGAATGGAAGTGCCTTGGTAGCACACCCTGCACTCCAAACGAGTGAGGACAAACATCACAAGCTTGTCACAACACAAGAGCCCAGAGACCTTGTAATAGCAAACAAAGAGAAATCTGAAGATAATCTCTTTGGAAGAACACTGAGGAGGACGTGGTTAATTAGCCAGAAGGAAAGTGAATTGATTAAAAAACAAACAAACAAACAAAGAAGCAACAAAGCTGTGACAACTCACACATCACAGCTAAAAAAACTGCAGGGAACAGGGACACATTGTAAAAAGCAGGACTTGTTTGGCTTTGTCCTTCATGTACTTCACTAAGTAGTTCAAGAAATACTCTTCCAGTTTCTGCATAGCAAAAACAACTCAGGAAGAGATGATGTGCGCACATACCTATGCAATTATATGTTCTGGCGCACACTTCACATGATCACAGTGGCACCTTAAAGTAGGAAAGTGAGCTCCAGCCCTGGCCAGGGAGGAGCAGTCACAGAGGAAGAGATGAAAATGCAGAATTCAAGAAGAGTAAAATTCCCTTCCAACGTACGGTTTCATTTTTTCCCCATTAGCAAAAAGAGTTTTGCACATTTTTGGGTTTGTTCCCAAGCAGATAAGTTCTGCTTTGAGAAATGCTCCCATAAAATTGACTTTTAGGGTCTGTCTAGACATCGAAACATTTCTAGCTAGTTTTACAGCCAGTTCTGCTTGAACGATTTCTAAATTGGTTAAAGTCATCATACAGATTTCAGATAGTCTAAAGCAAGATGGCAATTTTTTTCCTGCACTAAAACGAAGGTAACTTTGAAAAGTCCATTAAAGCTAACATGAAAAGAATGTTCAGCTCACCTGTAGTCCTGTTATGCTGGTTTTGTCTGGGATAGACTTTATTCCATACTAGCTAGCATGTGGCTATGGTTTAGGTTAGCACTGGAAGCAGCATTGATAACACAGGGATGTTTTAGTTACTGCTGAGCAGTGCTCACACAGAGTAGGCTGGGGGTGCACAAGTTGGGAGGGGACACTGCTGGGACAGCTGAACCAAAGGGATATCCCAAACCATATGATGTCATGCTCAGTAATATAAAGCTGGGGAAAGAAGCAAGAAAAGGAAACTTTCAGAGCAATGTTGTTTGTCTTCCCAAGTCACTGCTACATGCAGTGGAGCGCTGCTTTCCTGGGGATGGCTCAACCTGCCTGCTGATGGGAAGTTTTATTTACTTGTTTTTTTATTAAGTATTTAATTACTTGTTTTGCTTTGTGTGTGCAGCTTTTGCTTTCCCTAATAAACTGTTGGGGTTTTTTTTCCCCTCAATCCATGAGTTTTCTCACTTCTAATCTTTCTATTCTCTCCCCTCTCCCAGCAGGTTGGAGTGAGTGGCTTAGTTGCCAGTTGGGGTTAAACCACAACTCATTAATCATTGTATGATTCCTTGTCTCAGAATGGGTTTGTGTTTCTTAACTCTGTATTTCTAGGCCTTTATGAGTTTATTTAAGTGTGAAGAAGGAAGGAGCACAAGCCTGCTCCACTAATAAATACATATCAAATGAATATTTACTTTTATCTGGCTGAACTGAAATGTGTATTATTTTTAAGCATTCTACACTTTCCCAGAGCCCCTGTTGTTTTTTTGCAATCCTAAGTCTCAATCCTGGTTCACAAGAGGAGAGCAATGGTATTTGTTTTTCTTTTGCCTAAATGGATGTAAAAGTTATTGAAATAAACAAGATAAGTAATAGCCAGTCAGGAAGGAATGAAGGTCTTCTTGCTGCTTCCAAGAGTCTTTCACAATTATCCTTTATAATTCCAGGGAGAAATCAGATTAAAAAAATCTTCTCTTGAAGTTTGGGAGTTAGAGTTTAGGAGTCTGAATGTCCTGAGAAAAGCATAGAGGCTATGAAAGTACTGAAAAATGGGAAATTACTTGTAAGTCATTATTCTCTGCTTTTTAAGCCATCCACAAAGGGAGTCCCAGCTAAAACAATGCTCATAGATATCTCCAGATGGAGAGAGCATTTATGAATCTGCCTTGCACACTGTCTCACAGTGTCCAGGACAGCCTCAGCATCAGCACAAACACTTCCATGAGGTAAGGTTATCGGTTTGCTCACAGTAAAAAATGTGGGTTTGGTTTGCTAAATCTGAGGTCTGAGAGTTATGTTCTAGGACATTTGGTTGGCTTATTGTCCATACTGTCCCTGTTACAGCACCAGTCCTTGGTGCTATACAGAAACACAGATGCACACCACTTTGCAAGTAGCTACCTCTGCTTTGTTATTAGCAGATATCTGAGTCCCCCAGGGCTAACTGCAAGCTCATGATAAGAGGTCCCATGGAAGACAGAGATATAAGGGGACGCAAAAAAGGTTCAGACTCGACTATCTAGGTGTTGGATCTGGGGTGTCAAACCACTGGTACCTAGACTTCCCACAAACACTCAAGCAAGCACAGACTATACTTTGCAGAGCAACGATCTAGGTAGAAAGCTACCAAATGGCTTTAGACTTAGCAAGGCTACTCAAGTCACACCAGTACCTGCTATACGAGCTTGGCTGATCTGCCCCCTTAATTTCTGCACTTTGTTTTAACTCTGTCAAGCCTAAAAGAGCATTTTAGTGGTCCTAATAGAATCGTCAGCTCATCCTAATGTTTCAATACCCCCTGGCCACACCTGACTGAAGGTATTTCCAGTACAGCTCTGATTGGCTATTGTTCAGATCAAAGAGATTAATCCTCTGGAAAGTAAAGACACAAAAAGTGAACTTAAGTAAACGTCATCATCTCAGCAACACAATTCTCTGTAATCTGTGTGTTGCATAAATCTTACCAGGCACCAGAGAATCTGCAACCAGTCATCCTCGGGACTTAAGTCCACATGGAAATGTCTTTCACATCCCCCAAACACAGTCAAATTGTATTTCTTATTAAATATTGACTTTACAACATTTAGAGAGTTGCAATCTCTAGCAAACAGAGACAGGAATGCTATCTTTATTACACAACATGGAAACATGGTCAGTGTTTCACCTGGGCTTCACAGAAGGCCTGAATTCATTGATTTGATTCCCAGACTCTTATCGAGTGCCTGTAGCTCAAGCTGCTTGTGCCTTGCAGTGTAGCAGCCTGCAAGTACCGATCACTGCTTCTGAAGCAGTGGGACTTTTTATCCACACAACCCACCAAGATGTTCAGAGGTCCAGAGCTCAGGGGTGTAATGAAGTCAGACACATTTTGCTAAGCTACCTATACAAACTTCAGATACAGCCCAGAGAGCCACATGTACTTACACTAGACTGTCAGCTCTGTACCAAAGGTACTCTGAAGCCACAGATAACTTCAGCACTTGCATGAGTTTCTGGACTAGTTCTTCCTTCAGCTCAGCACTCTGTAAGATGAAGCTTTAAAGGAGACACACCACATGTAGACTTTGGTTGTCATAGCCTGCAATTAAGACCTCCACAGCTCCTACAAGGTAATCATTTATGGCACTTTAATAACTGTATGAGAGCCTTTTGATAAAGCCTTGGAAGCTCTGCTAGGCATCCTGGTACAAGAAACCTCAACTGCAAGTTTCTTTTAAGCTTATTGAGATGTAGGACATCACAAAGAAATATCACAGTCTGAGCCTGATCCCAAAATCCTATAGCAATCATTGTGCAGAAGACAGTTAAGTACCAGTTGCCCATACAGGGCACAATCACCTCCACTTGATAAGCCCCCTTAGAAGAGACCAAACCCTCACCAAGCCATGTCCTTCCAGATAATTTGTATAGCAGTAGCCTGTGTCAGGACAAAGTTTGCTCTTGTAGCTGATGAGACTGCTTCAATGCAGCTGATGCCTTTGCTGAATTGCTTTCTTTTTGCTCTTCCAGGATTTATTGGTACAGCAGGCAGTTGTAAGTGTATAATCCAAATAGCCATTAAGGAACAGAGAGGATGCTGCCAGTGGCTTGTTTCATACACAGTCTGAGGGGTTTCTCCTTTTTAAAGAAAATGGAATAGCTGATAATACTTAGATCAGTTCTTTTTTTACACAAGGCTGCCTGTCTCACTCTGATAACATCAAGCAGAACACCTGCTACCTATTAAATCCCAGAAGAATTAATTCCTCTGACAGCTAGGGTCCTGCATTGATTCCTGTGCCCTTCATCCAAGATTTGGTCATGTTTCAGACTGATTCAGAATTCTGAGGTGTGAAAAACCTCGGATCACATGGGATTGAGGTACTTAGTCTTCCCACCCTGGATTAGGAAAGAGAGCCTATTGTGAGGAAGCAGATGGCCTAGGAGGAGATTTCATGCTACTCAAACGGAAGAGTAAGGTCTTCAAAGATGTTCAGACACTCCCTCTCCATTGCAATCATGCAGGACTGTGCATTACAAGAGGTCTTGCCTATCAAATGCTGATATTAATGAAACACACTTCTCCTCAGGTATTTCAAGAACATTCCTCAAGCCACTTGGTAAGTTCTACTTTACAGTTTAAATGCTGCAAGCATCTTTGAAAGCACATCAAATGAATAGCTTCACTATGCTACACAGACTGTTAAGGCTCTCCTCTCAAAACACAGTGTGTTTTAGTGGCACTGCAACATGGTTTAGTACCATATAAATCTCTTTGATATGTTTGTTCTTTAACAGAGCAGTTTCAACTTTCTGTCCCAGACCCAGCTCATGCAGCCACCTGCAGTAATTCATCACATCGCACAAACAGGGGTGCTGGCTGCAGGGCAAGTAACACAGAGCCTCCCCCCACAATTCAGCTCCTTCCTGTGTTTTACAGGGGTGTGAACTAGGCTGAAACTGCATTTTGGGTAAATCACAATCATCCTTTTAGGGCTGCAGAGAAGTGAGAAAGTTGCCAATCAAGATGAGGCCCACTAACAGTAGACTCCAATCCCAGAAACTTACCTCATCGCAAATAGCAGAAAGCTACTTTGAACAGGATTAATATAAGAGCCAAGAGAGATGGAGCAAAAACCATCTGAGGCTATTATGAGATACAAAACTCACCTTAAAAAAAAAAAAATTTAAAAAAAAAAAATCAGTCTTCACTTTTGCATATTCCTGAATCAAGGTAAAAACCTTGCCAGATTCCATCCATAGCATGAATGTAGTGCCCCAATGTATCAGGTAGCAGATATACAAAGCCTGGGTATATATGAAGCTCTCCCTTAACACTAGTAGTTTTCTATAGATAAACATGGTCTTTATGCTGTTTCAAATCTCCATTCCCTTCTTCACTGACTACTCCATTTGTGGTCTGTGCTGGTTGTAGCTTCTTGTGAGTTGCATCAAATGCCACCTTAATGGCATCAGCAGATGCAGCTGTTGGGCTGGCCAAAGACTCCATCCTTGAATTAAGAAGTAGCCTCTAGTCCTAATGAAATTGCAGGTGCTCCAAATCTGCAGTCTCGAAACCTAATAGTTCTGTTAATGTTGAAGCCTTCATTGTAGGTACAGACCAGCTGCTATCGTTCCCTCCAACTTCTGGATTTTTGTTTAAAATCTGAACATAATTAATGGTGTGGATTCAAACATGAGTTTTCCAAACTCACAGCCTAAAATAGCTTGAGTTCACTTCCAGCCAGCATATTTGCAGTTTCATGTATCTTTTCAGCATCAATTCTGTACACCAGAACTTAAGATCTCACCTTTAAATAAATGCTATTCTGCATAACTGAAATCATTTCAGTAACCCACTTTGTTTATTCCTCCCAAAACGTCCATTTTCTAGCATGCTTCAATAAAATGGAACTGCAAACCTGATTGGGGAAGATAAAGATATACTCAGTGCTGTTAGGAAAATCTGTGATGTTTTTATGCCTTGGCAAGATAAATCTGAGTCTAGGGCACCCACTACACACCCACAATATGTCTTTTAATTGTTACAGGCCACTTCAAGTTGGTATCTAAAGAGTCTTTAAACATTCTGGATTAAAAGAGAACTAAATGTTTTCTGAAGATCCAAAGTGCCACAGAATATTTTAGTTCAAATAAAAACAGATTATTGTGGTGGTTCACTCCAATGTGTCAAAACTACTTATGGTCTTATCTCCCTATTAGCTGGTGGAATTCATGAATATTCAATGTTATCAGCTATTATGTTCTGAGGCCAGACATATCCAATCCTTTATAAATTATACATGCACTCTGCAGACAGCTGAGAAAGCCAATTAGCCAGGTGGAATTTGCATATCAATTGAGGAGACAGTGTCCCACGTTCAGCCACCATAGAAGCATCTTAGATTCACATTGTACTCCTGTGGGATGGTTTTGATTTTATAAACCTTCTCTCACAGTTATTAATATCTTTAACTAGAACTTTAGCTAGTAGCACATTTGGGAGGCAACTGAAATGCCCAAAGAGGCAGCCCAGCACCCATCCAAGTAGCACAAAGCTCAGACCACAGACGGAGGCTGCACCTGCTTTCAGAGCCCAGGAACTTGATTGCAGTGGGGAGGGTTTGGGGCTGCCCTGCCTGAAGCTCCTGGCTGCCTGACCACACACCCCTGCCAAAAGCACTGTAGGTACACAGTGGGGGATGCTCCTGGACCCGGTGGACCAGGGAAACTGCAATGTGAGCTTGAAGAGGAGGCACAGTGGAACACATTAACTCCCAAGGCCCATCTGAGGGGTTGACTTCTGCATTTACAGCTGAGGGGAAAGAACACAGGCACAAAGCACAACAGCCTGAAAGCCAGGTCAGGAAGTAAAGGAGCTGTATAAACACCTGAAACATCCCAATGGGTCAGCAGAGCTGAACTATTGCCTTGTCTAGGACCAGCCCAGCACTGCCACAGATGATTCACAAAAGCCATCATGAAGCAACACTCTTCTCTGCCCATCTCTTTCCACAGTTACTAGTCTCTTTTTCAGCCCACATTAATCTGCACTTGTGATTTATCCCACCACGTTGTAATCTCTGATCTTGTGGTCTCAGTCTATGCGTGCCAACTCTCTTCCTCTATTCCCTCTCTGTAAAGTGCTCAGTCAGGAGAAGCTGGGACCGGCTCTGAGTTTTAATGATTAGCTCAGCAACCAGCTCTTGTGGTTGCTCCATGTGTGTTGACATGAGGCTATATTTAAGGCATGAAAATCCCTATCTTACCTCTATAAATGCTTTCGATTACTCATCACAGGGAAATTAGCAGCACTACACAACCATGAAAATAGAGAGAAGGATACTTTGGGGAAAACTGCCAACATCCCTTCTCTCCAGTGGGAGATTTAATTGGCATGAGTGTTTCTGTTCACATTGATCCACGCTTTTCTACATTCAACACCAGTATTTAAGTATGAGAAGGCGTAGAAACAGTACAGATGAGGCATGTGACTGTGAAAGCCTTGTGGGAAAATGGTGAACCTTTCTCTCCCCAGTATCAACCTGCGTTTATGGAGAGTCTCTGCAACTCAAGGTTTATATGAACTCAGCAGTGTGGGTACCTGCAATCAGATAGAAGTACATAGGTGGTCAGCTGCTACATCTCAGCTGATGAGCATTAACACCCACTTGTGCTCCAGTGCTGTGATTTGGAATATGGCTGTAAAGGTCCAGTTCTAAATGCCATACTCAGGACTGAAGGCAGATATCTGCTTAAGCACTGATGCCAGCAGTAGACAACAGTCCTCTACAAGAGACCAGAAAGTCTCATCCCTGCCCCATCACTAGGCATGTACAGCATCACCCACAGCCTCAGGATCCATCAGCCAGAGGAGAAGGGAGTTGCTGGAACATGCAAACCCTTTCTTTGCAGCTCTTAACTGGGCCATAGGCATCATCAGTCTCTGCTGTTTCAAATTTTTAGGGAGCTTGGAATTTCCTGAAGAATAGGATGTAAAAGAATATGGAAATACAAAGAAAACAAGGTTGTCAGTAGTAGTGGGCTATTTTATTCATGATTGGAATCAGTTTTGATAACAAAAAGGCACTTTACAAGCAAATAGCCCATTTTGCAATCCAGTAGATTTTGCTGTTTTCTGAAAGAGCAAAGCTCCCTGCAACATGAAGCTGCAGTGTAAGAGCTGTCTGTCCTGCTCACCTAGTAAACAACAAGAGACAAAAAAAAAAAAAATCACATGCAGTTTGTAATAGCTGCAAACCTTATATATCAACCTGCTGGACATATAGAAGCAAGATTTTGTTGTTGTTGTTAAGTGCTTGTGCTCTACCTCTGCATTCCTCTGCCTCTTCAGCCTAGGTGCAAGGAGAGGACACCAAGAGCTGGTTCTCTTGCTTGCTCTGTAAGCTTGGCTGTGCCTCCTCTAGGCCACATTTGCCATTCTCCCCAGTTTCTCTCAGCTATTTGCCATTCTTCCTACCCACTCCTAGCTACTGTACATGGGGCTTTCAGCCTGATGCTCTGGCCTTGTCATGTCTGTGGATCCCAGTGGGGTTGCCACACAACCTGACCTGATGGACTCAGGCATAAGGTGCTCCCTCAAAGTCCCACATTGACTGGGCTCAGGCTTTACAAAGAGGAGATAAAAGGCTACTCCCATTGAGTAGTTTCTCCTCCACATGCCAGCAAGAAAAGGCAGAACTTAGCTGAGCACATTCAGAAAAGGGTTAAGATCAAGCAATCTCCCTGAAGTCCCCCCAAAAGTCAAAACCACAACCACCTTGGCACAGAGCAGGGACACAACAATCCCACCACAACCAGTGGGACAGATGACTGGGTGCTCCAGGGATTCCATCTCCTTTGCAGCTCCAGAAGGGTCTCAGCTTTCCTCTAGGAGCACAGGCAAGAGATTTACCTTCCTCCAAACTAGCAGTCAGTGACAGACAGAGGTGGAAAGGCAGATGATGCAGACTCAATTAAGCCTGAATACAGGCTTACATGAAGGCTGTATGCTACACTAGGGCTCCTCCCACTGCAGGGTGCACTAAGAGGAAACTACTACCCGTAGCAGATTTGTGCTTGGCTCCAAATGAGTTAATATTTCACAAAACAATTCATCCCTACACTATGAAAGACTATGCTCTGCCAAACCAGAGGTGCACAGCTGTTGTGGTCCCCTCAGGTTCTCAAGTCTGCAAGGGACTGGTTGGGTCCCATACAACCACACTAAAACTCCAGGGATAAAACCTTTTGTGGCCTTGAGCATCTAAAAATTCCAGAGATACCTGAACTCAGAGCATCTTTGCTCTCCCATCACCTTTCCAACTACTTCACCCTGCACTAACACATAACAGGGGAGCCAGTCCCATAGACTAGGATCCATGCCAGAGGTCTGGACCGAGAGTCTGCAAAGTGGCAGCTCATGAGACAAGGATGGATTCAGCCCCTGACAATTACCTCACTAATATTGCTGATAATAGTAAGCAGACACAGACAATTAGCAGCTGAGGAAAAGCTCTGCAGTTTCATTCAGTCCTTTTGAAGTTAAGAACCCTGCAGTGGAAAAGTCTCTCAAAAATGACAGAGGCAATTTGTGTTTGGTTGGTTTGTTTTTTTTTTTTTTTCCCCAGTGTGCAGAAATTACAAATTAAATACTGCTGTAAACCAGGCTGTTACAAGAGCTCCTGCAGCCCATTGGTCATGTCAATCATCTGATTGCCTTCAGTGAAAGTGTCTCCATGAGTGAGGACTTTTGGCAGGAGTAAAGTCTGAAAGATGAAGCACTTGCACGTAATGAAAGATTCATGGAATAGTATGAATGTTTATACATACTGACACAGAAGCACTGAGCTTCCCATGCAATTATTTCTGCACTGTGTTCAGGCATGCCACTCACCTTGGCCATTTCCAATTGAGCAGCTCTGTGGCTTGCAGAGGCAGTCAACACACACTTGACCACTCTTTGCTTCATTTTGTATCAGTGCTGATTCAATGCCACAGCTTCTGCAGAAGGATACCAAGGCAGCAGAGGAAGATTTCACCACAGCATTATCACAAGGACTGCAGTGGTACACTGGTATCACCACATGCTCTACCAGCTGGATCTTTTGCACCCACAGCTCTGCTTCCCCTCTGCTTTTGCATGAAGCCAAATGGGGTTTCACTCTAACCCTCTTGACATCCCTAAAGAATGCACCGAGGCTGAAGCCCCAGAGACAGAGCTTGAGAGCCCTGTACTCTCTTTAGAGGTTTATCTGTGTGGCAAATGAATGCCCTTTTCCAGTCCCAAGAGACTGGGGACAGCTGCAGAGGGGCAAGGAGTTAAGCACAGACACTCTATATCTGGTGGTCACGTTAGCTACAGTGTGCTGCAGGAAAAGAAAATATTTTGCTGCTGTTATTTCCCTTAATCAACATTGGCAGCAGGAGTACCAGAAAATCCATCACGAGGCAGTGGAATACAAATATTGCAGGGAAAAACTACAAGATGCCTCACGGGACAAGGAATGTGAACCGGCACAGCATGGAAAAGTGGATCTTCTATCCAAGAAAACCAGCCTGGGAGAGGCTGGTGAGGTAAGAAACCTTTTAGATATACTCACAGTGTTTACTGGGGCTTGTTCCTATCTGAAGTATCTTTCTCTACAGAACATAAGTCAGCGGAGAAATACTCCTGCTAAACCCATGGCATAGGTGGCAGCCTGGACACTCACATCTTGCCAGAGCTGAACTGTGAACTTCTAAGCACAGAATGCTAGGAAAAGGTATTTCCAGGGGACACTGCTTATTAACAGCATTTACCTAAACGCAAGTAGCACTGCACCCACAGACTGTCAGCAGCAAGAGTGTAATATACTTGGGCATAGAATTCACAGCTTGCCCTCCTTATGCAACACCTTCCTGACTACTCTTGCCATCCTGCACGATCAATACTAATTAGAGCCACACTGTCACTCTGCTAGGAGTAAAATGGTGATGATAATGATGATGGGGTAATAGAAGTGTTCATCCTATGCACATTGGTAATCTGAACTCACTCATGAGCTCTGAGGGCATTAGGATAGATGTGTTCTGAATCCGGAGAGATTCAGGTCAGACTACAGCATAGCTGTGCAAACCATTCTCACCATAACCCCTAAAAGTTAATCAAAACATCAAACGCTTCCAGATTAGTGTCCCATTAAAGCCATTTTTCATAGACACTCTCATTCCTGAAACTTGCAAAGATGGGTTGCAGCGGAAACAAGCTGACATCTGTACAAGGCAATAGAGATGTGTTAAACAAAGCAATGTTACAACCGGGGGATTTCAAATGAGAATTTCTGGACTTTTCCCAGCCCTGCTTTTGGCTGGGCTCAGTCTGACAGCTCAGGAATTGATCAGTTTACCATTCCTTGTGGGGAAACAAACTCAGGCTCAGCCTCCTTCAGTGCCAAATGCTAAACAGTGGTTTAGGAGTGACAGATCCAGCGCAACCAGCTCTGCAGTAGGACCTGAAGCTAACTACAGCAGGCAGAGCAGATTTTCCTAACAGAGTGTGATCTGAACATTGTTATCATGGGCAGGTTGTGACCAGGGAGTCACTAATGTCCAAAGAGCAGTTTATCACTAACTCTCACAGTAGCTTTACAGCTGTAATACACCGAGCCCTGCAAATCACATGCATACACACAGATGTTTACCTCTGAGAAATGCATTCTCTCTCCCCCTCCCCCAAAACAATGCAAGACTTCATGAGTGTTTAAGCATCAGACTTCACTATGCAAGGGTCAGGATATTTTTTTTCCTTAATGCTACACATACCCAACTCATATTAAACCAGAAGCAGTTAGCAGCATGCTCATTGGTATCCTCTGTCAACAGATTAAATTCATCAGTACAAATGTACCTATGGATACTGCACCATTTAGTGAAATACACAGTGAAAGTTGGTCTGTCTGGCCATCCAAGTCTGGCTCCCAAAACATAGCACTTAACCAAGCAAAGCAAATGCACAAAGATGGAAAGCGGATTGAAAAAAACAAAAACAAAACTTGTGTTCTGTGGTACAGTCTGGAATAGAGCCCCAAAGCCCCCCAGATCCAGTGCTTTCTGCTCTGTGCCCAAAGTCGATTTATTGCCTTTCTCCTCTCACCAAGGGAGAAGATTTATGAAAGACCCAAGTAGGCCTGTGTCAAACCCAAAGGCAATAAACATATGGAAGGCTGCTTTACCTATCACAATGCAAATTATATCAGCTGTAAGCCATTAAAAAAGCTCATTTCAAACAACAGTAATTTAAGAGTTATTCCAAAGAGAACTAGTGGCTATATTTGTTTTCTTTCTGATATTGCAATAGCAAACCATGCATGAAGTTTATTAAGCCATGCTAATTGTCTCTCTGTTGTAGTACATTTTAGCCATATGGAGAATCTGGCTGGCACTCAAAAGACAAAATTGTTATTTGGGGAAAAATATCCTGAAAAGCTTCAACTGCTTCAAATGTTAATTTCTCCAACGATGTGAATAATACATAATCAAAATGTCAACCTGGATGTGGTACAACATGCTAGAAACCATCAGAGGAAGGTAATTTGCAAACCTTGAGAAGATACACATAGGAAAACATCTGAGTTCACGTAAAACATTTGCCATTAACTTGAAGAGTTTATGTTCAGCAGGAAGAGCAGGTGATTGCACCAGGTACCGCACCCATCCAAGAGAACATGCTAATACTGTATCCTGCAGAAATCTCTACCAGAGCAGTCAGGTATCCCAGTCAAAGGCTGGAGACACTAAACCTGCAAGTAAAAATTCCAAGTGTACTTTCCACCATAACCATGGGAGAAGCCCCAGAAAGCCCATCCAGGGAGACAACCAGAGGTCACACAGCTGGACACTGAATGGAAGACAGAGATTCAAAGGAAAGAAGTTTGATGCTGGATTTACTGACTCCATTTTCATGAATCATCCTTTCAAAAAGTTTATGTGCAGGATACCCTAAATACTACATGCAGGTGGAATTTTCAGGTGAAAAAATCTCTTTCAGGTGGTAAAATCTCATTCAGCTGCTGTTCACAAGGGAAATCTCAGCAAAGGCTGGGACTTTAAAGTTCATCACTATAAACTATCTTTGTTAAACTCGCCAACCTCTTTCAGCCGAATAACAAATGAGCACCAATTCACAAGATTAAGGTTTCGCAATCACTTGCATGCTTTGCTTAACTATTTTTGTATTCAGACTTCTCAGTTTTATTTCATTGAGATATGACACAATATCAATAAATTATTTTCAAGAAATGTTTTATATGCTAGAGTTTTGGGGTTTTTAAAACCATCCTCAGTGTACTTTGTTCTTGTGCTGCTGTAATTCATGCTACCATTTGAAATGGCGACTTTCAGTAAGGTTAGCCATAAACCAAGTCACTGCTGATAGCCTTATGATATAATCCATGATACAATGATAAAATAACCTTATTAAAAAGGTTGTTTTATTATTCTCTTCTATCCTGAAAATAAAATATAATTACTTGCTGCTGAGAAGGAAGATACCAAATGACATCTAGGATGCAGTTAATGTGAATAATATGGTAGATTTATATTTTTAAGTATTTAAAATAATACTGATTGTGGATTAATGCAACTTATGGTTGCATGATTCTCAGCTCTTTCATTATGTGGCTCTGAACACCCATAACAGTAGAATAATTGCTGCACTGTGTATTTATTCATAACTCATGCATTGTACAAGATGAATATTGACAACAAGCTAATACGTACAAAATGCCTAAAGCAAACGGTCATCTGTGAGGCCCGAGGAAAAGTCACACGCAAGAACAGTGCTTTACCAACTGGTTTACCTGTTACCTTTAGAAAGATTAAAGAATATCTCAGAAATGGAGGGTTGGCTGTATCAAGACTTCCATCCAGATTACCTAGAGGGGTGCATTTGGATGAGCACCACTGCCTTTGCCCGGGAGCATAGATGTTCTCTGCTAGAGTTCATCAGAGCCTGGAGGAAAGGAGATGCTTTCCCACAAGCACAACCATTTCAAGTCAGAAAAGGCAGGCAGGTGTGGCCAGTCTCCCACATGTCTGCACAGACAGCTCATGTCAGCTCCTCCTTGATCATAACTCATTCTGCAGCCTCTGTCCACCTGCCCAGCTGCTGGAAATCCACTGCCCTGAAAGATAAGGCTGGAAAGCCTTGAAAAGCATCTTGCTGCAACTTCATCCATGTGAGCTAAAGCAAACCAGGCCTGCTTTACACCAAGATACCACAAGGTCTACCATAAATTGCAACAAACTACTTAAAGAATACAAATGGGCTAGGGTAATTGGGAATTATACAATACATTGGCATCAGTGTTTGGCGAGGTTTATGCAGGCAATCATACTGGGGAAAGAGAAACCAATCTTTCGTTGTATCTCATTGTTTATATGCCTCGATGTAGGGCAAAATAAGGGTTTCAGATTAATTTTAACACAAAAATGCATATACTGCTATTAGACTAAGCACAGTTGGTTCTGGATATAATTATACTCCAAGGAAGTTTAGAAGCCCATGTTTCTCCTGCCTGATCAAGCCTCCTTCCAAATGGAAACTGCTCAAGGCAATTCTTCTATGGAGTTCGAGTGATTCTCATGAAAAACCAGATGGTACAAACCATCTCCCACGAAATGATGGCTTTTGCTATGCAGTGAGAAATGTTAGAGGGCAAACAAGTCCTCAGCCTGTGCCTGACACAGCTTTCCCACATCAAAACAAACCCTTCATTTTGTCTGCTGAAAATCATCAGGGAAAAAAAAAAAATCAAAGAAAAAGACAAAAACTGAATCTCTTTATATAGGCTGTCCCACTTAAACTACATGGGAAGCTCCCATCACTCACCTCTTCAGTCACGCAGCAGAGGAATGAGTAAAGCTGCAGTGAGGAAGAATAACTTTCCTAACAACTTTTTATCTTATAACATCCTCTTCACAGCATTATAAGGAGAGTATTTACACAGTATTTGTATGTAGGCAAGCAGACACTTCAACCCAGATGGAGACATGTCCCATGCCATTTCAGCACCTCTGTAAGTACATGGAAGCATCCAGGACTCTGGCAGAGGCTTGCTAAACAAGGGGAACAACCTCACCTGGTTCTCATCCTCATCTAGCAGTTTTGGAAACTCAGACACAAAGATCAAATTTTGCAAGGCCTCAGGGAGAGCAAGCTTCAGAGTTGACCTCAGCAGAGGTCTCCAGGAGTTAGCCCTCTCTCCACTAAGCTAATTCATCAATGAAGCATCACAGCATCCACAAGAGGAAAAGAATTTTCAGCCCATGTCACTAAATATGTACAGGAGGTGCCTGGGCAGCCTCCTACTATCTAATATCTTGCCTAATTTCAGCCAGTTTCAGACATTTTTGCCATTCCCCAAGCCAGAGATTTCAGGACCAGTTTAGAGATTGTTTGCCTCCTTTCCCCAGCACCCTGGGAAGAATCGTAAGTCTCAGTGGCTGACAAGACAGTAACAGAATTCCCTGAAAGCCTTTGGGTACTGTCTGAAGTTGTGGCTGGCCCTGCAAGTCGGGAGATAATTTTAAATCTCTTGGAGTTCACCATTGCCTTCTGCCACAAGCAGACAGGAGCTCCTTGAGTCCATCTAGTGGACAAGCGGTGTGTTGACCGCAAGCGGTATATTGGCTGCAGGAACCTTCCAGTTCAATTGAGTTCAATTAACGTTATATTATTGCTAGTCATTTCTAGATCTAGTTACTCCTCTCTATAACATTTCCTTGACCACGCAAAGAACCAATTATTATTAAAATTAGTGGTCGGGGGGAACGACGACGACTCCTGAATATTGAAAATTAATAAACTATATTAATTTTTGAAAATAATATCTCACATCAATTAATTATCCCTCCATTACATCCACCAAGGTCTGCCCCAGGTCACTCCTTTCCTTTCTCTGCTCTTCCATTCATTCCATAACGAACATGTCCTGGTGAGAGCTACGTTTACAACCCTGAGTTCTTGCAAATGGGCAGGGTAAACTGTAATGAGGGAGAAGCAGGAGTATTTTTGCATCAAACAGCAATTACTGAACACATTGCCTTCTGAAGATTAAAAGGGTTTTTAAAAAATAATGAATACACCTGGGCTTGTGCATTCAGTTGAGTCTTAAAACTCAAGGAACCCGAATTAGCCTCATTTCCTCAGGGAAGATAAAATTTTCTAAGTGCAGTTTATACATTCTAGAGACTTAATCTGTCACCTGCAGTGCTGCAAACCAATAATTCCAGGGACTTGCACACAAAAGGCTGAGAAGAAAAATATTAAAATCTAAGTGAAACATCCTTTCAACACCACATTTCTGTCTGATTGCCCTTGGAAATACAGAGAGCACAGAGGAAAGCAAAGCAAGAAAATCTTCATGTGTCCATTATTACTAGTGGCACACATAAACATTTCCTCACCTGAATGGCCTTCACTATTTACATGTCAATTAATTTTGAGTGGTTAATTGCACAGTCAGTGCATCAGAAATTTTAATCCCAGGTTTATCTGACAATACAGGTAACAAAAAATAAGTTCACCTCCTAGCATTCCAATAACACCTGCAAAGAGGCCTTATCTGATGCAGAATCAAGCACGGAAGGACAAACTCCTTTACAATTGGAGAGACACCTGTGCTGTGTATATAGCAGTCTCACATATTTTATCCCTTGGCATTGAATGGTAATTTCCTCTTAATGATATGTACATGCTGTAAGTCACCCTGTGCTACCAAATGCCCTAGTCTCCCTGTCTTCCCACTGCTTCTGTGCCAGCTGGCCCAGTATTTAAGATGGCCCAAACTCCAAATCAAGGACTATCTGCCTTTGTGGGATGCTTTCTGCACTTCTGTTCCCCTTTTGAAGCTGCAAATTCCTCTCACATGATGGCCCCAAAGAGGTTCCCTTCCTTACTCCAGTACACACAGGGCTTATCCACATTCCAGCTGTGGATCTTTGCCTCTGTCCCATCCCTGCAAGTGGCAAGTTTTTGGAAAGAGCACATATTTCTCCAGGACACTTTCCTGTCAGAAGTACATAGCTGTCACTGCCATCTGCATTTAAAGCTCAAAGTAGTCTTAAGTATGGTGGAATCATGCCAAAAAGCATCTAGGCTATGAAAGCCACAGACACTAGGAAGTTCTCTCAACCTGAGCAAAAGTCTACTCCTATACCCAAGCCTGCTTGTAACCTCCCATCAAGGCACTGTTTATTAGCTCAAACTTGAAAGCTGGTAGAGAACAAAGTTATTGCTTTTCTGTCCAATCTCTCTCAAAACCCTTTTCCTCTGCTCCAGACTCCACCACAGCTGAGCTTTCCCAACTTTTTGCCAGGTTACTGGTTTATTTCCCAAAGCATGTCCTACAACCAAGGGGTAAAGCAGCACCAGCTCACTCAGGCACATACCAGCCCCTCAACTCAAGCTTGCTGTTGCAGGGCAGGTTGGTGGAGGGAGTTGAGCACACACTCTATAGCCAACAGTCCTGAAGAAGCCCATGGCATTGTGTTAGGGTCTTGCAGGAAGCAGAGAACATAAAGAGCATGTACAAGCCACTGCTTAGTCTGTCGGGAAGCAGTGTTGCCCTTGACTTGATTTGTTTCTGCTACAGTTCACATGTACTGAAACTTCCCAAATGCCTGACTTGACAGAAAACCAGGTGGGGCAGAACTTAAACCATTCAGTGGCCACAAGCTTAAAGTACACTTTCCTTTGACAGGTTTAATAAAGCTCTGTCATTTAGTTCTTTCTGTGGCTGAAAAAAATTGAGAAAGTGAAGCATCACCTGGCTTGTCACAATACCCATAGTAATTACAGGAACTGTGTAAGTAGAGTCCAAGTTCAAAAGTGCCTTGAAAGCACTGCAAAACAGCACCACCATCACATTTATAGAATTTACTTGCAGTCAGGCCTCTGATGCAGCCATTTCCCTAGCGTGTAGGCATCTACAAAACCTGAGAAATGTTCACTTCTCTTATGATGCAGAGAGATACATGAGTTTGTGCTCCTAGCACAGCCTTCTCCAGTGAAACAGTATTTTTATTTCAGGATCTTGGTTATTCACTCTAGAAGCCCATATATTGTGCAGCAAGCGATTAATATTGGGAAGCTCAGCTAGGAAAGGGACACTTCTGTAGGTTGGAGCAGAGAAGCACTGTGCAGCCACCACAGCCATGCTCACGGGACTGGGTGTATACACACACATTCCCTGTCCTCTCTTATTTCTAAGTATGACCTAACCAAGGAAGCCCTCTTTTGAAGGGGCCCACCAGCTGCTTTGTGGTTATGCTGCACCAGCTCCGTGCTTTGTTCTGGTCCAAACAGAGCTAAGTTACTCCACACAACTTAATCTATGGTAACTGCATATGATCCTCTTACCCCGAAAGAAATGTGTCAAGAATAGGCTTTTAAGTTACTGTACTGGGGAGAATTCCTCAGAGAGTCATTCCAGTAAATGATACATAAGGTGTAGTAAAGCTACAACCTAGTGCCAGATCTCATACCTCCCACTCAGATACTTCTAGCTGTAAGGCCATCTGTTAAGAGGGATGTAAAGTGAATTTTAACTTGCTCTCACAACTATAGTTGAAAACAAGATTAGCTATAGTCCATTTGAGTTCTCTGGAGAGGTACCAACCACTAAATTAGATTGATCACCACTGATCTCTGTCACTGTCTCTGGTTGAGCCCAGGGAAAGAACCAGTAGAGCCAACTGGGAGAAAATTAAATCAAGTTCTGACATTATTTTTTTGGGATAATTTTTAAGGAACATACATGGGGAGACCAGCCCACTCTCTGGTCTTCCAATCCCTTGTGGTTGAGAGGCTGCAGAGAATTAATTTGCAGAAAGTTTGTCTAAAATTTTGAATCACTATTAAAAGATGACGATGATAGTCTCATTAATCCACTCAACATACCAAGTCTGACTCTTCACTGCATTTCAGTGGAACACAAGGATCTTTTATTTAATCAGTCTCAAAACAAGTCAGCCTCTACATTTCAGGAAATGAGTCTTATATATTCCCCAAGTGTCAGACTCAGAGGATTTCCTTTACACTCCTCCATTCACATGCTCTTTTTTTATTTTCTTCCTGTGGCCACATTTGCCTGCAAACAAGGTGAGGGTGCAGATTCCAGGTCTTTGAAAGAGCACCAGGATCTTTATCCAAGACCTAGGTGGGACTTGCTGAGGTCGTGCATGCTATTGGCCAACAAAAGGCACAGCCATGCCGGTGCCATTAGAATTAAAAGCCTTTTCAGTAGGGAATCTATAACTGCTCCTGCATTTGTTCCTGGCTTGTTCTCAGCTGACATCAAGGCAAATTCCTTGCAGAACTTGCTCAGGAGAAAACCATCACAACATCTGACTCTCCTTCCATGTATATAGTGAGTGCTGCTTTTCCCCTCTCTCTCATCTGGGTCCCTCTACTACCACAAAGACAGGTCCACACCTGGGAATGAAGGCACTTGCCAGCCTCAGAGTGCCCAGAAAAGCATCTCCTCAAGGCTTGCCTGAGGATTAAATTTTGCATAACTCTCACTGTAAAGAGGAAAGGGAGAAAAGACTTCTCTCACTTATGAACTAGGTCATGCTCCTTGACTGCGCCAAAACAGGGACAACTCAAGTCAAGGAGCCTACAGGCTTCTGAACAGGGTTCAGAGGAATTTGGGGAAAAATCACATGCAGATTTCCTGAGCCAGAGTTAATTAACTCAGACACTCAATATGCAACCCCTTTGTATGGGTCAGTTCAGAGCCCTCAATAATTTGTGCGTCACCTTCTGCAAGTTGTTCAACCTCCTCTGTGGTTCCAGAGGAAAGAAATTTAACACTGCTTTCTTCATATAAACTAATTCAAGTCTGACATGCAATGTCAGGATGCAGAGTTGCAATGAATGTACTCTACAAGGCATTCACATTACAAGTTCTGTTCCTGTTGTTGCCATAAGAGTTGTTCTGTCTATACATACTCAGATCACGTATACTCTGTAGAAAGAGATCCTGCAAAATTCCAGGCAATGCAAAAAGGTATTGCATGTTTGCGACATTTCAAATTCAGATCTGGCTGAAATAATATTTCTCTCTCCCACAGTTGAAATATCTGTCTGTGATGAAAATTTCAATACAAAACCCAAGCCACTTCCTGATATTTAAATTCCCTGAAGACCCAAGCTGGG
>VWYK01004617.1:0-18904 GCA_013399775.1 Semnornis frantzii
TGTTTGAAAGGAAAATCCAGGAGATGCTGGTTTGATGTTGGGATATGGCTGTAGCTTCTGCTTGCTAAAGTATTTATGTTAGTTTGCTTAAGACACTTCAGTTGCAAGGTTCTTAATAGTTAAAAAGTCAGGTCTTGATAGTTTTGAACATTTTTGTAACAGATAAAAATAGAAGCCCTCTGTCACTTAGCTGAAATAGCAAAAACTTACATTCTCTTTCGACTTTTCAAAGTCATTATTTGGTGTAAAATAATCTAATGCTGATTCAGTTGCCAAAAAAAAAATTAAAAATTTGGTTTTGAGAGTGAGCTACTGCCTAGATCTGTGTCTGTGTTTGGAAACTGTTTATTGATATATGAATACAGATCCCAAAAATAGAGATCAAACACAGTTGCTATTTGCAATTATTTCTTATCCCAGAAGGGAAACCCAAATAGGTGCAGCCTTTAGGGATCTTGTTTTGCCCTAGGGGTCTGTAACAGTTCCTATTTTACAGTGTAGTGGATTTGTAGTAGTATTTAAATTGGTTGCTGTGGGTTGATAACTTAATCTGAAATTCAGCGAAAGATCAAACTGTAATTAGCTGATACTTTTCTTTTTCATGTTTTCTGATCTCATGTGGAAAGTGAAACAGCCATTTCCTTCTTGCTTTTTCTGGTCTCTTCCAGACATTGAAAATACTGCATTTGTGGTGCCATGCACAGATATTTGAAGTCTGATTTATGGTCACGTGAACTCTGTAAGGCTTGTTCTTAAGCAAAACCCCAAGCCTTTTAAGCTTAGTTTTAAAATTGGTAGGGCTTTTTTTTGGTTTTGTTTTGTTTTAATTTCTACTGAAGTTATTTTTATGGACATCTTGCATTTCTTTGTCTTGCTCTCACTCACATGGAAAAATCACATCTGCCAAGTGTTGAATGTTAGTAAGTTCTGTTGCATTCTAGAGATTTTTGGTTTCTATTTAGTGCTCATGCTTTTGTATCTCCTTTAGCAGCTTCATATTACTGTATATACAGCTGTGAGTGTTAAGTGTTGGAGCATGCATGGCAGTGTAGCTTGATAGCAGTCTATAGGGCAGAGTTGCCTTGCAGGGCAGTGATTTGCTTTGTTTTCCTGAAGGATCAGTGGAAGGGACGACAAGAAATACTTCTGGCATTGAGCTTTATCTGAGGTAACACTTTGTAGCCTCATCTAGACATACTGGTACCATGGCCAACAGATGGAAGGAACAGGCAGCTTCCTTGCAGATTCCTACAGAATTACATAGAATGATAGAACCATTTCAGATGGAAAAGATCATCAAGTCAAACCATTACCTAAATCTACCAATTCTGGTGCTGAACCGTATCCTTTAGAACCCCATCTTGGTGTCTTCTAAATACCTCTGTGAATGGGGGTTCAACTGCCTCCCTGAGGAGCCTGTTCCAGGGTTTGAGAACCCTTTCAGTGGAAAAAAAAATTTTTCTACTATCCAATCTAAACTTCTCTTGAAGCCATTTTTTCTCATCCTATCACTTGTTACTAGGGAAATGAGACCAACACACACCTCACTCCAACCTCATTTCAGGTAGTTATTGAGCCTTTTTTTCTCCAGGCTAAACAAGCCCAGTCCCCCCTGCCTCTCCTAATAATGCCTGTTCTCCAGACCCTTCACCAGCTTTGTTTCTTGTCTCTGGACCCACCCCAGCAACTTCTTGTAGAGAGGGCCCCAAAAATGAACACAGTACTTAAGATGTGGCCTCACCAGTTCTGAGCATGAGGGTACAATTTCCTGATACAGACCAGGATGATCTTGGCCTTCTTGACCACCTGTGAACATGCCCATGGATCCAGCCTGTCTAGATCCGTCTGTAGTGCCTTCCTACCCTTTGTCACTGGCATACTTACTGAGGATGCAGCCAATCCTCTCATCCAGATTACTGGTAAAGATCTTAATGAGAACTAACTCCTATCATAATGGTGTGATTGTAAATATAGGAAAGGAAGTAGACCCACAAAAGCATCCCTTGACGACACCACGTTCTTCTGGGCAGAGATGAAGAGCTCTTGAATTAAGGTGATAGTTTATTAATAAATGGTAGAAGTGGGAAAGTGATGGTACTGCATAAGATCAGGTATGCCAAATGCATCCTGGTGTGATGAGGTTGACTATTGCAGGGATCATCTAACCTGGATTAAGCAGTAAGGTTATTTGCTCTGATAGAAGTGAGAAATTAAATAGTATTATCTGCACAGATGTGACATGAGGAATTTAGGAGTTAGAGAACAACACACAATGTGTCAAACAGAAGCTATGCTCAAAACTCTTCTCTCTCAGATGTGCTCTCAACTGACAGTCCTCATAATCACACATCAAATTTAGTATTAGCAGGCAAGAATCATTGTAAATTAAATTTTTCATTTGTTTCATATCTGATTTTCAGTCTCCCTAGGATGCTGATTTAATGAAGATGCACATAAAATTGCTTTGTATTTAGGAAAAAAAAAAAATTCAAGCTGCATGTTTATAGCATTTAATTATACTTTCTACTAAGCCAGTACTGACAATTGTCATACCAGTTTTATTATTATCTGTATAAGAGTTACAGAAGCTTTTGGTTTGGTAGAAATCTGTGTGATACAGATGACTCGGCTCTTCAGATTGCAACTTCTTCTCCACCCTCTGTTTGAAGAATTGTTGTCAGAGAATGGAGGAAAGGGAGGAAGGAGGAATTGTGGGGGAGAGAAGCTGCCCCCGTTTGCACAACCTTATGTCCAAGAATCACAGGAGCCTGGAGGCTGGTAGGGAGGAGAAGGTTTCATCAGACACATGCTAATCCTTCAGCTCCACATAGGAATAAAGGAGTTGATGTAATTTGTCTGTTTCTTGCCTTGCAGCAAAGGGAGGGCTGGGACAGGATGGAGGAATACAGCACTGGCATGTTGTGCCTTGCTGAGGAGGTGGCATTGGCCCTGCCCTGTTGCAAGGGACACACCAGTTCAGCTCCTACTCCCCAGGTCTTTTCTAGTTCTGCTGTTTGAGACAGTCTGCCTGCTACTGATCCCTGGTAGTTATTCCTATACATTGTCATAGTTCATTACTGTCTGTGCCCAGTGTTCTTGTCTTGCTTCAGGTAAATGCTTGTGGTTGTCTGTTTTACTCGTGCTTGTTCTCTCTTTCTGATCCCGTTTTCCTTGGAAGTGTCATTCTGTGATTTTTATTCCTTTACCATTATTTTGAGAATGATTGAATGGAAAAGGTAGGAAGTGTTTTCTGAAACTGGCAAATCAACTTGTTAAACTAGTTTTTGTTTATTTATTTTTAGAGGTCCAGGTACCTCTCCAGTATTTCCATTTCTTCTTTTTCCTTTTGTTCAAAAATCTTTTCTGCCTTCCTCAGATATTCTCCTTGTGTTCTCAGTGTTCATGTATAAAAATAGCACCCTGGTTTTGAACATATTGTTCTAGAGTATATTGTTATACTAAGATTTGTTAATTCATTCGAGTTCATTTGAGAGTCTGTGTAACTTTTCTGAGTGCTTTCTGCATGTCTCATACTTTTTGAATTAGACTCCTTTTGAAAAGGGCTAATTTTTGTCTAATCTGAATACTAGTTGTGTGAATGAGTTGAAAAACTTGTCTCCTGCCCTGTGCAACAGAGAGAAACTCCATGCTCCATCACTTCGGTGAGGCGTGCAGCAGAAACTAGGTGCATTACAGGGATAAACTGCCGGGAGTTAGAGCAGCCTTTGCCTCTGTGCAGCTCAGAGAGGAGGAGATGTGGGCAATCCCACTGCAGTGAGTCACCTTGTCTCATCTCTTGCTGTCTAGTGCAATCCAGCAGCCCATTTACTTAATAGGTACAGATTTTGCAAGGTGCAAGTATCTGGAGACCAGCAGGTCTGGTGAGGCACTATGTCGTCCCTGTGTAAGGCTTGCATTTTTAGTGGTAATTTCTCTTGAAACTTTTAAGTGTTCACAGATTGAATGGTTCTTTGAGTTGCTTAGACATTTGTAAATGATACCTGTTTTTTGTCAAAAGTGAAGAGGTGTAAGGTCCAAGAATGTAAGCTGTTATAAACAAGCATATTATATATATATATTTTTTTTTTTTTGCTTTTAAATTTTGCTAGGATAGTGGTATGAATTTACCCTGCTTTTTCATGATTTTTTTTTTCAAATTTCCGTTATTTAATTTATTAAAAGGTGTTGAGGTAAAAGGCTTATTATTGTATCATATTAGTACAATGTTCTTTAATTCTGCATGTCTAAAGTTTTTTTACATGACATTTTTCAGATTAATGTTGTTACTGCTAACTGCTTTAACAATGCATAAGCCTTTCAAGCATCCTGAAGGCTGTATCATCAAGTTAAATTTTGGCAAGCAGAAATTATGTTTTTCATATTTCTAGTAAAAATGTCATTGAAGACCTTTTGTTTTTTTAAGAGGGGGGAAAAAAAGGATGTCTCATCTGAACAGATTTTTGAAGAATCTGCTTGGAAAGGATCATAATAATTTTTTTTTTTTTTTCCTTTGAAGGAAAACATCTTGTTCCTGTGAAGATACTCAGTTTATAATACATTTTCCGGAACTGTTGGCATATGTGAAATAATCTTTTAATGAGGCGCCTTGTTCTGAGCAGAATAGTGTTCAGCGTTGATTTGAGCCTTTTGGGCGTCAGGCTGGGGCTCAGGGTGTTGTGTTGGTGAGGCTCTTCAACAGCAGGAGTGAGCCCGAGGAGTATTCATAGCAGACCTAGGACTTCACATGGTTCTTCATAAGAAGGTGAACAGCTTACATTCTGTATTTGTTTCAGTTTTGTCTTCTATCCTGGGAAAGAAATATCTGAGATGACCACTGAAATGTGTAAGAACTTGGATGAACTTGCAAGAAATTCAGATGTCATCATTCTTGGTTTTGTGTGTGTGTGTAAAATGCATGCATTTAATGTTGATGGGGGAGAAAAAGCACATGTGAAATCCAGCAAATATGAAAATTTAAGTTTGCAAAATAAAGCAGTCAGAATTAGACAGGTGTGAATTGAGATGGTTCCTAGTGCTTTAGGTGACCATGCTTGTTAGAATGTGTTTAATATGTCTCGAATTAGTATGTACTTTTGCCTTCATTAAGACTCCTCCTCCATGAAGTGTGTAGGAGCAGGTGTGGTGTTTTGTTGATTTCTGTCTCAGTATTTTTGTATCTGTGGTAATTCTCTTATGAGGATTTTCATCCTAGCTGCTTCTTACCTGCCGACCGTGCTTTCCAGCATCTCCATTCTTGTTCCAGCTCCTGCCTGTTTATCCATTCCCCATACTTCTCAGCTTGGATGTGCTCAGCTGTGACTCCAAGGAGGGTGGATTGGATGGTAGGACACTGTCTCAGGGAAAAGCCTATTCAGTCACTGTGCATTGCACTTGCTCTGTGGGAATGCCTTATATCAAAAGAAGTTGGCATGTAGGAGTTGAGGAGCTGAAACAGGCTTAAAGTTTATGAAGTACTCAGCTCTTTGTTGCCAGAGGAATTCCTTACAGTTTTCTTATTAGATGTTTCAGAATGGCCAGGAGTGAAATGGACTGTGGCACCAGACTTAATACATTTCAAGTCTCTAATCTAAACCAAAGAAGTCATAGTTGTTATGAAACCAGTGTTAAGACTGCCCTCAGCATGAACTAAGCAACATCCAAATAGCTATTAGTTGTATAAACAACTGAACCAAATAAATAATATTACCTTTTCTTGATATTCTGATGTCCACCTCAATGCCACCCCAGGGGCTGGCAGGCAGTTGCTAGTAAGTGTCATCTTCGTGGAGTGAAGTCTAAAAAAGGTCAATGAGAGTGAAGATGCCTTTGCTACAGAGCATTGGCCCTATATAGCTGCATATATTGCTACCTGAATCACCTGTTGTGTCTAATTGCTGAAATAATATTTCACAGCTTTATGTCATTATGTTTAATTCTCTTTTGCTCGTGGTTGGGAAAGCAGTTGAAAGCTTTGAAAAAGGCTGGGGAGCAGTTGTATTCTTTGTCACGTTATCAGGGGCTATAATGAGCCTGCATTTCCATGGTGCTGGCAATTAATGAAGTTCCCCAAAGTATTTCTAAGTTGCTTCAGCTTCCCCATCTGTGGTTGAGCCTCACTTCAAGCAGTGGTGCAGGATGGTGCTCTGTCCATTGCAACATGGAAGCTGTTTAATCACATGCAATAAAGCAGCAAAAGAGCTGGTGAAGGGCCTGAAGCACATGGCCTATGAGGAGCGTCTGAGGGAGCTGGAGTTGTCCAGTCTGGAGAATAGGAGGCTGAGGGGAGACTTCCTTGCTCTCTTCAACTCCCTGAAGGGAGGCTGGAGCAAGGAGGGGGCCAGCCTCCTGTTGGTGACAAGCACCAGGACTAGAGGAAATGTTTTTGAGCTGCACCAAGGGAGGTTCAGGCTGGATGCTAAGAAATATTTCTTCATATAAAAGGTTATCAAACATTGGAATGGTCTGCCCAGGGCAGTGGGGGACCTGGCGCTTAGGGACACGATTTAGTGTTGATGTCTCAGTGCTGGATTGAAAGTTGGACTGTATGGTCTTTGAGGTGTCTTCCAACTAGACGTTTTCTGTGGTTCTGTGATATTATTTTGCAATAATGCAAAATCCAACTGAAAGTGGAGGGAGAAGCTGTGTAGATAGAGCGCAGTTAACCTGAGAAATACATGTAGCAGTTAATAATGAGAATCTTGCTGTAGTGGATACACTATAGGAGAAATACCATTTCTCTTTGGCAGTTTGTAATTCTTGCCTCTGAATGAGAATACTGAGAGGGGAGAAGTGATCCATCACATCACATTTAGAGAAATGTTGGGAAAAAGAGATGTGAGCATTTTAACTTGCATCTGGTTATCTGAAACATCACAGTTTCTTTGCACTCTTGTTCTGTCTATATACTGACTTGGCCTCAATGAACTTCCTTTCACTAGGTAAAATGCAGTGATTTGAAGGGGTCAGATTACAAAATCAAACACAAAAACTCATAGGGAAAACATGGATTAATCAGCGATGGTGGAAGATGTGTAAATGTTTCTGATTTTTCTTTCCTTCAGAATACTCTAAAATTTGTCTTGATTTCTTGTAACATTTAAATATACAATATAAACTTTTTGAAAAATGTACCATCCCAAAGAGAACAACTCTAACCAATCATGCAGTTTTCAAATACATTTAATTTAGTTGTCATGAAGTGGAAACTTAAATTGGAGCAAATTTGATTCTGATTGTGTTTGTAATCTTTTCTGTGTGAAGAACGCTGATCTGTTCAAGGAGATACTTATTTTATGAGAACAGGTCAGGTACAAAATACGTTAATGGCTTCTAAAAGTGAGGAGATTTGCAATTGGAAACCTGTGGGTAAATATGCATTTATTATTATTTATGTTTACCAGAGGTGTGTATCTTCCAAACTCAAGGGAATTAGTTGGAAAGTGAACATGAACGCCTGTAACATTTTCTGTACGTTAATTACATTTAAACTGTGTCCAATAAATATATCCAAACTTTTCTCATCTTACTGGATATCAAGAACTGCAAATAATCATTGAAAAAAAATTGCACAAGAGCCAGATATCTGGCAGGTTGACACTGCACAGTGTAGTTACTGTGTCTGTCCACTGGAACATAGAAGATAAAGAGTCATTGCTCCTTTTCATATACAAAATTGTGTTAAAAGTTCATTTGAAGTTGACTTTTAGATAGCTTGCTTTTTTTTTTTTTTTTTCCCCCAGCATAGTAATCCTCTCTAAAGGGATCTTCTGACATACAAAGTCATTAATTATGGTTGGAAAATTCAAGAGACTAGAGTCATGTAGTGCTGGACTTTGTGAATTGTAATGTAATTATACATAGAAGCATGCTGAAGAAGAGCAAACTTACTACATCAATTTCAGAGGCAAGGAAACAGAGAAACGCTACAGTAAACAATATTGTTGATTTTGCTAGATAATTCTGTGTTGCTGGCAGTAGCTAGGGTAGGATGCTGCCCTAGATTGTAGTAGAGCAATGTTTTATTTAGCTGAGATGGGATTTAGCATGTGGTTTGTCCCAGTTTTGTAGGATCAACATAACTTAAGTTGTTGGTAATACAGATAGTAGATAATACATCACTCTATTGTTGGTTTGTGGATTTACTTTCTCTGCTACCCATCATTCTTGTATTCTGTTTTGTTTGTTTGGTTTGGTTTTGATGTGTTGTTTTTATTGCTCAGAGGAAATAATGAATAAAAGAAAAAAATATTTGATGCTTGTTTAAAGTTTGCATCATCACTTTTGGTGGGACCAATGCGTTTTCTATTGAATTTGTAACAAAATAGTGTGTGGCAGACTGCTTCCTTTGTGTGTAAGAACTGTTGAGAGATCTGCATGGTAGTGCCTGCCTGCTGCATAATGGCAACAGTGAAGTATTTTATACTGGGAAGCAAGTTTCTGCTACAGCAGGGTTGTCTTTACTCAAAGGAAAGTAGTGGGTAGATTGAGAGGACTTGCTCTTGTGGAAGGTTATGTGCCTCTATAGATGTAGAATTGATATAATCATAGAAATAATTGGATTTTCCTAGATTGACATGTCCAGTTAGGATAACTTCTATTTTAAGGCATACATATATGCCTAATACGGGTATTAAGACCTGTACTAAGACTGGGAAATTTGTTTTATTTAGAAGTGGTTAGATTCAGATTGGATTTGGGAAGAAGTTGTCACTATGAGGGTGGCGAGACACTGGAACAGGTCGCCCAGGGAGGTGGTAGCAGCCCCATCCCTGCAAGTTTTTAAAGCCAGGGTGAATGTGGCTCTGAGCAACCTGATGTAGTGTGAAGTGTCCCTGCCATGGCACGAGGGTTGGAGCTAGATGATGCTTGAGGTCCCTTCAAACCCTGACAATTCTGTGATTCTAAGTTAGGATTTTTAAATTTCATGTGTTATACAGGATTACATGGCCTGCTGGTACAAGGAGTTACCATGGAAATGGGGACATGCAGTCCAAAAGGTACATGCTGGGGGGCCACATGCAGAAAGTACCTTTTTACATATTAAAATAAGCTACTGCATGGAGTTAGCATAGTTCTTTGTGCTTGCTCTTGGAGTCTGTTTCTACAAAACTATGAAACAGTATTTTATAACTTGGCCAAGAACTAGTGGGTTGTTGGTTTTTTTTTTTGGTGTGGTGTGTTTTGGGGTGGTTTTTTTTTTTTTGTAAAGGAGAAGAGAAAATGCTTCATAAAAATAATGTTGGAGTGCATGGAATGAATCACAGTATGCATATTTTTGTGCTTGCTAATTGAGTTCAAAGGCAGGGCACAAAAGATTATTTCTACCCCCTAGGAACTTAAGGCGTAGGTGACTTTCTGTCTGCTAGCGTGGAGCCTTTCTGTCATTATAGAGCTGGACTTTGGTATGTGACCTGGCATTTAGTGCAGTGACATACTTCCAGAGAGCAGCAGATCTGATGACCAGGGAATGAAAAGATGGATTTGAAAGCTTCATAACCATCAGTAACATCTACGTTCTTGTGCATTTGCTGTGGAAGGGCACAGTTGTATTGGAAGCTGGGGTAGGATGTCCTGGGAGATATGCCTGGTTTTGCAGGCTCAGAGTGATAAACCTCCAAACACCTCTTGAAACTAATTTGCTTATTTTGTAATTGCACAGAGGTTTATAATTAGGTGCATACAATTACTGATACGTCTGCAGATTTAAGAAACCACAAGTGAGGCATAAATGAGCCTTCAGAAATGGTTTAATTGTCGTCTCCATGGTCTGATGTTTGTTCAGACATTCCTTTCACCTCCAGGTTTTGCTCAAATGTGAGATTTGGTTATGCTCTGTTGCTGTGCAGCTGTGGAAGCAACAAGCAGGCAAGGAATGGTCTTGGCTGCCTTCCTTTGGCAGATGAAGATATCCTGAAGGGCTTAGTGGACTGTCAGGGACCAGGCTTGTGCACTGACCCAGCTTCGCAGGCTCTGGCTGTGCATGCAGGGAAGCAACAGGCTGCTCCCTCAGTGTGAGAGGAGTTTAGGGAGGAAAGTGAGGTCACTTCCAGATATATTGAAATTGGAGTAGATTGGTTGTCTGTAAACTACCATCTGCTGGATCTTCATTTACAGGACCAAGACGAATTTGTCTGTCAGCTGGGCACTAAAAACTGGTGCAGCATTATGCTGCTGCCATCGACTCTCCTGTGCTCTATTAGAGGAGTTTTCTTCCCAAAGAAGAGGAGGCATCTAGCTGCCATGTTTCAGGGCCTCTACTTTTGTGGAGATTGATTAGGTGACAGCTTTGATCTGGGATGTTGCAGTGGTGGGTTGTTCCCCTGCTGCCTCCATACCTCTGAATGAAGTTTTGTGTTCAGAGTTGCTGTGTGACTGCCTGGTGACTGATTCAGCCACTCTCTCCCAGCTGCTCCAGTGGCAGAAGTTGAAATGCTCTGACAGATATTCGAGGCTAGCAAGTTGTAAGAGAGAATGTGCTTTGTTTGCAAGTGATTCATTGGCTTAAGCTGTTTGGGTTTTGAAATGAAAGTAGTGGACGTATTTTTTTTTTTTTTTGTGGGGGTTATTGAGGATGTAAAGTCATCATAACCGCTAGGGCTAAACTTCACGTTACATTCATTGCTTATTGATGTGTTCATGCTTGTAGTGTAGTGGCATATGAAATAGTTTTGAATTTCTATTCCATGCTGTTCAAAGTGAAGAGTATATACTTTAAAGAAGGTAGATTTTGCCCCTCCCCTCCCCCTATTTGTTTTCAAACAGGTGTCACTGCTGTTACTAGATTGCATTTGAACTCTGCCTTGTTGTTAAAAGCCACCTAGGTCTGACTAATCAGAATATTTTTATTATGTAGTGGAATCATTGTCTGTTTACTCCAAAGTATCAACTATGACCTGATTCCTTGCCTGGTGGTTTTTTTTTTTTTTTTTTTATGACGAGTTTAGTATTCTTATTCAATCTCTTCCATTACTTGGGTAGAAAATTATAGACGTTGTAAAGAATTATTCTTTCAAATGCAGGCATGCGGATTCCTGCTGCATTACAGAACTGTAATGTACAGAAGAGTGTAATGTATTACATTTCAGTAAAAATGATGCCTTAGATATCACATACCTAGAATATTAGAAGTGTTTTTGATTTACAATACCTGTTTTGTCTACTGAAATACAGAACAGGAACCAGTAAATCTTTTAAGTGGAGTTGTAAAGTGATGTTTTGTAATATTATGTGCCACAATGAATTGCTCTGGCTGATAAGGCTAATATTGGTTAGCCTCTTCACTTGAGAAGGAAGTATTTCAGCAATGAGAGAGTCTTTTATTTCAATGTATGATTTCTTTTTTAAGCCATCCCTGTGAACATGCAGGAAACCTTCATATATGTGGAAGTCACAAGACAGAGTGCTCCAAGAACTGGGTTGTTGCTGAGAGTAACTCATGGAGGGACAGTCACTTCTAAGAGGGGTCCCACTGCTCTGGGTCAGGAATGGTGAGATTTGCAGTGAGACCATGGCACTGTAAGGATAGCTTCGACTGTTCCTGCTTGGTTAGCTTCCTCCAGCAATGGAGACTTGGTCACCCTGCCATCCAGGTACTAACTCAGTTCTGGTGTCAGTTGCCTGTTCGTGAGTTTATTCATGTTAAATCAAAACTGAAAGATGTAACTGGAGAAGTTTTTACTAAGATATGAAGTGATTTTGGCACAGGATTATTTTTTTTTCCCTAAGGTAGTAAAGTTGCTCTGCAGTAGTAGGTAGCAGACAGTTAAGTCTTCTACAGACTTCTTTGAATAACAGTTGGGTGAAATCCTTTCTCACACCTTATATTGTATTAGATAACAACCAGAAAGCATCAGTATTTATATTACCAAGCTGCAGGTGATTAACATTACTTATGGAATCACAGACATGATTGCTTCTACATTACCACATTCTAAATACAACATTTATTGCATAAATGTTTTGGATTCTGTTGTTCAGAGTAACTGAAATCTCTTTTCAATTACCTGTGTGTATTAAAAAAAAATCAGTAAAATGTACACACAGAATTGTCAGGGTTGGAGGGGATGTCAAACGTCATCTATCTCCAACCTCCCTGCCACGGGCAGGGACAGCTCACACTAGATCAGGCTGCCCAGAGCCTCATTCAGCCTGGCCTTAAACACCTTTGGTGGATGGGGCTGCCACCACCTCCCTGGGCAACCTGTCCCAATGTCTCACCACCCTTAGATGTTAGGAAGAAGTTCTTTACCATAATCTAAATCTACCCTCCTCTAGTTTGGATCCATTCCCTCTAGTCCTGTCATGACCCAAGACCCTAAAAAGTCCCTCACCAGCTTTCATTGTAGGCCCCCTTCAGATATCGTAAGGCCACAGTATGGTTTTCTTGAAGCCTTCTTGTCTCCAAACTGAACAACCCTAACTCTCTCAGCCTGTCCTCATAGGAGATCTGCTCCAACCCTTTTCCAGACAGTTAAGGAAGGTGATACAGTTTAGGCTGAAGTTGTTTGTGTTTCTAAAGTTTTGTCAGTTGGCAGAAAAAAATAAATACATCTGGATTATGTTCTCCAGACATCAGGAAGAGTGAATCAAAATTCCATTGGTACTTATTTACAAAGATATTACTAAAAAAAAAAAAAAAAATGTTTGGAAAAGNCCATTCCCTCTAGTCCTGTCATGACCCAAGACCCTAAAAAGTCCCTCACCAGCTTTCATTGTAGGCCCCCTTCAGATATCGTAAGGCCACAGTATGGTTTTCTTGAAGCCTTCTTGTCTCCAAACTGAACAACCCTAACTCTCTCAGCCTGTCCTCATAGGAGATCTGCTCCAACCCTTTTCCAGACAGTTAAGGAAGGTGATACAGTTTAGGCTGAAGTTGTTTGTGTTTCTAAAGTTTTGTCAGTTGGCAGAAAAAAATAAATACATCTGGATTATGTTCTCCAGACATCAGGAAGAGTGAATCAAAATTCCATTGGTACTTATTTACAAAGATATTACTAAAAAAAAAAAAAAAAATTGTTTGGAACNATATTACTAAAAAAAAAAAAAAAATTGTTTGGAACAGGGAAGAGATAATTTTCCTTAATTTCTCTCTCTCTTTTATTTTTCTTCAGGTGCTGTGCCAAACAAGAGTCCTACTCAGTTTTCCAAGTTCTCCAGCACATAATAGGATGTCAGTTTAAACAGCATTGGAAAATGGAAGTAGTTGGCAGAACTGGCTCATTTCACTGAATTTCCTTTTGCTAAAAATATCTCTAAAAGGAGCTCTCCTTTTGAGATACAATGAATGCTTGTTTGACTTTAGTTTAAAATTAATGATGACTCTTGTCCTTTAACCAAAAGGGCTTGAAGAATATGAATAACCTTTTGAAACTTACTTAGCTTCCTCTGTAGTATGTGTAATTATGCTCCTATCCTCTGAAAGTTTACATACTTGCTAACTTTGAGATGTCTGTGAGTAACCCTATCAGCCTGAATGATCTGCATGAGAAACTGAAGTACTCTAGAGCTGGTTATGTGAAGCTGAACATTTCATTTGTTTATGTGCTGGTAGGATGAAGGAGTTCTGAGTGTGGTTGCCCTGTTGAGTTTGGTCTCAAAACTCAGTCATTAATGTATGAAATGGCAAGATTTTTAATCCTGCTAACTGAAAGCATACAGCAGCAAGTTTGTATTCTCGTTTATACTGCATGCAGATATGTTAAAAATAATTGTATACAGGTTGCAACAGCAAATACTAAAAGTCATAAAATTCTGGAAATAGTGAGAGTTTCATATAACTGTTTATGTCTAGGTCCTGTGCTGCCTCTGTGCTATGGTAAAATAACACCATAATGTACTTAAAGGACAGCTTAGAACAGCTGTTTCATGGATTTGGTCAATATGGGGAGTAAGACAGCATTAATTAGCTAGGAATACATCTTGCTTGGGCATCTTTCAGTCGTGGAAGTTGGTGCTGTATGGTGACTCAGAGGATTTTAGAAGAGAAGGTGTTAATCTCATGAATTACAGTTTTTCCCTGGCTCCTGTACTTGCTGGAGCTTTTTCCCCCTGAAATAAAGCAAAGTGAAGAGGAAGGGTTACAGAGATGTCATAATGTAAATCACCAGGGTGGATTGTGCCTTGTGTCAGAGAAGTTTACTGTTTCTTTGGTGAAATGTGGCTGGTACTGCTGGTTGTTGAGACCACCTGCTGTTGGGAATCCCACCCCTGGTGAGCAGGCAGAGGAAATGGGAGATGCTGGTGTCTTTGGGGTGTCTTGAACTCTGGTGAGGTGATACTGTTCCTGGTATTTTCTTTGTTGCAATTCCCCTTGCACTGGCTTTTATTATGTTTTCATCTGATAAAGATCTCATCATAAGCTTTTTCTTCTTTAAATGTTAGTCGTAGCCATTCTAGGTATTAGAGAATTATTTTATTTGGAAAGAGAAAGATTAAACTTTCTCAAACTATTTTAAATACATGTTGCAATCTCAGGCAGTAATTAAAATCCTCAGTAAAGAGAGAAAAATGACGTAGGTGCTGTACACTTATCTGATAGCCTCTTGCCACTCTGAACAGGGAGTGTATTTTGAAGGTCTGCTGCACAGCAAGTTTGGCTCCAGTTTCCGTGTCCTAAAAACCAAGCCTGTCTGTGGCTTGCTTGCAAGTTGACTTCCTTCTACTGTCCTTAACTCTGAAGCAGTCTCGAAGTCATGACCCTTTGTATTGCTTCAAATTTCCTTTATATGTTTCAGATGATGTTTTAAAAGACTTTTCAATTTTTATCCTTTTGTATAGGCAAAAGATCTTTTTCCTTACTGGAAAATTAAGTGTTAAACTGGCATATTGAAACAGAGACCCTGTTTTTTTGGGTACAATTAACGTGATTGCCGCTGAAGACAGTGAAATGTCTGCAGATTATTTGGAGCACTTGCGCTAGCGAACTGCTTTCAGCAGTACTAATTTCCAGCCGTCTTTCCTTTCTGAGGCTCTTTCAGAACCTCTGTCAGCTGCAATGCACATATGAAATGAAACAAATCTCTTGGCAGGTCCAAAATTTGATTAAATTGAAAGCTCATGAGAGCAGCAGCCCTTGGAGTATTTTGCACTCCAGGGGCTTGACGTGGAGCAGTAGCTGTCTGGCACTGCTATGTGAGTGAGTTTTCTTTGCAATTTCAGAATTCAGAAACTATGTTAGTTCTTGATTCTTTGTGTTACCTTTCATACTGAAAATAAGTTGTCAGGCATTTCAGGCTCCCGCCCTTTAGTCAGCTGCAGCTTTGTGTTTGGAGTCATTACTTTCCCTATTGCTGGAGTTTTATAAGCACATAGATTACACTGCTGTGAACAAGCTTTAAAATACAGCATAGCGAGATTGCTAATCTAGAGGCTAGGTCAGGTTAATGGATGGTGTAAAAGCTGGGTGGAAATCTTAAGGATGCAGTAAGGAACCAGTTTGTGTTGCTTCAGAGAACTTTGAACTGGAGAAAATTTCCAAGCTGAAACCTGCTGTTGCTTGCTGCTGCTAGCAGATGGCTGTGGTCCTTTACAGCAGAGTTGCCCAGAAGTCAACAACTAGAGGCAGCAGGGTTTTCTTGCGATCGCAGGGTTTGAAGCACACACTTCGTGTTACTGCAGCAGCAATGAACCGTCGTGAAGGACTGGAAGCCAGCTCCTGGGGAGGCTCCGTTTTGAGCTGTGTTAGTAAACAGCCTGATTTGCAGCTGAGGTGTAGTGGCTTGCCCATCTTGCCCATCTTAAATAGATTGGTTATTTTTTTAAAGTGCAAATGGATATACTGAGCAGAGCGTGCTCCTCTGTGCTCGCAGAATACAAATGTATACTTGAAGGCAAGCACACATAGCATAACTAACTGTCCTGTTAAAAATAGCTACTTGAGCTTTGCTGAAAAAACGTATTTCTACTGCTTGCTGATGGCTTAAGGATGCAGATATTGTTTAACTGAATTTGATGATGAACTTTATGAACTTGTGCAGAAGGTGGAATTCCAGGAAAGCCGTACAGCTCCTGTAGAGTTTTGAAGGGTATTTTAACATAGCTCACTTGGCTGGGGAAGCAGGGTGCTTTTCTGAGATGCAAACTTTTTTGGTTAGCGAATGCTGCATAGGATAGGGAGGTTGATTCTGGGCCAAAAGGTGAACTAATCTGGAGACAGGAAATTATTGTTGCCATTCATTAACTGTCTTCTTCCACAAAAATTTGTTGAAAAACCTCTCTAAGAGTATTCAGAATCATGATGGGCATGTCCTGTGTTTTGAATTAAAACATGAAGCAAAACTGCTTTCTGTGATGTAGGACAATTTTTGTAAAAATCTAAATGAGGTTCTGTAGGTTCAAGACATCTGTTTGCTAATTAGGCTGCATTATATTCATTGAAGAGGAGAAATTCAACATACTGTCTAAAAATAATGCTATATCCTACTCTTGTGAGAAGTTCCTTCATAAATTTGCTTAACTCGAGGCATAGTGGATTATTTCTTGTGAGCTTTTAGTTAACCTTTTGGTAGGTTTATTTGAAAAATCCTCATTCTTGTGTCTTCAAAGTGCTGGTAATAAGGTTCTGTTCCATGTTAAAAGCAGAGACCCATAGTTTAGACCTAGTCAAGAGGGAGATCTGGAGGCAAAATATTCCTGCTGCAGTAGCATATTAAAATTCACAGTAGATTGAATCGAGACTCTCTTGTGCTGAAAGACACAGCCTGTACAGGTTTGTTTCAAGAGGCAGACACTTAAAATTATAGCAGATGTTTATTGACTGATTTGGCAGGAGAGGGAGAATATTTGTGTTGATGACCAGAATGTTAGACCAGCTGTAGAATGGTGACTCAAATGTAGTACTGAAGGCAGTATTATGTTTATGAATTGTAATTTTTCTTTCCTCATTTATACTAATTAACTCTTATACCACAGTGGATCTTCTGAACGATATGTGTAGTATTTTTGGTTTAGCACTGGATAGTTCATTGACATTTGAAGAGGACAAATCATTCACCTGAGTTACTGAGCACAGGCTTGAGAATAGAAATATTCAGCATTTAGCTGGATATTCAGTTTTATGTTTACACTAACTTTGGCTTTTCTTCTCTCTGTGTTACAGAAAAACTACTACGGAGCATTTGACCACCTAATCTCTACAGCTGAGTCTTCTGGTACCAGGATTAGGAAAGAGTGCCTTCAGATCCAATATGTAGCAAATGGGTATCACACCTCTGAAGCTCCTCCCTCGGCTCACCACTTGCATGTTTTAAGTATCCTTGTCTCCTCAGCAGTGAATTGTTCTTCTGGACTTTAGAAACGGATTTCATGTGGTGCTTGCTAAACGTTAAGTCACCATGAGTAGTAATCTAGGAAAAGAAAAGGACTGTAAAGAGAAGGATCCAAAAGTCCCATCGTCAAAAGAAAGGGAGAAGGAGGCCAAAGCCTCTGGAGGATTTGGGAAAGAGAGCAAAGAAAAGGAGCCTAAGACCAAAGGGAAAGATGCCAAAGATGGAAAGAAGGACTCCAGTAGCACGCAGCCTGGGGTAGCTTTTTCAGTGGACAATACAATAAAAAGACCTAATCCAGCCACAGGTACCCGCAAAAAATCCAGCAATGCTGAAGTGATCAAAGAGCTAAATAAATGCCGGGAAGAGAATTCAATGCGCTTGGACTTGTCCAAGAGGTCTATACACATGCTTCCATCAGCTATCAAAGAGCTAACACAGTTAACAGAACTTTATTTATACAGTAACAAATTGCAGTCCCTACCCGCAGAGGTGGGCTGTCTTGTGAACCTGATGACACTGGCCCTGAGTGAAAACTCACTCACCAGTTTGCCTGACTCTCTTGATAACTTGAAGAAACTGCGCATGCTTGACCTGCGGCATAATAAACTTAGAGAAATCCCCTCAGTGGTGTATAGGCTAAGCTCTCTCACCACTCTTTACCTACGCTTTAATCGTATAACTACTGTGGAAAAGGATATCAAAAACTTGTCAAAACTCACCATGCTTAGCATACGAGAGAACAAAATCAAGCAACTACCTGCTGAAATTGGTAAGCGATTGTGGTGATTGAAAGTTTAATTCTATGCTCGTGTTCATTTTGCATTTCAGTTAAGTACACAGGAGCTGCCACTTCTCCGTTTACAACTTGGTAAAATTATGAACATGATCATACTTGTTGCTATGTTAGCTTGTAATAAGAGTGATCAATACCTTGGAGATAAATATATATAAAACAACAAAAACCCTTTCTCTTCGTCTGTCATCTTAAAATCAGATGTATCTTGCTTTCATCTTTGCCTTATGCTTTCACATGTTGCCTTCAGAGCCCAGATGGTGTAAAAAAAAAAAAATAAAAAAATCCAGGGACACTTTTCATTTTAAGATTTTTTTTCACAAATAATTTATGAACTGTCACAAGTTATAAATGACATTATGGACATGGTACAGAAGGACATGCCCATGGTAATATAAGGTAGGATAGGTAGCTGTGCACTATTACCATGAGCAAGTTGTTGGATGCTGTAAGAATTAATAATGTAGGTTAATGATTTGTGAAAACCTCCACCTTTTGTAAGTCATGAATATATTAATATGTGGACTCTTAATGTGAAATGACCAAATGCTGCATGTATGGCTGATGATTTTTACAACTTTTTAATGAATATTTGTTTTTCCAAACATTGTTTAATAGGTTTGAAAGATGGTCAAATAATATGACAGTGGGTTATTAATTTAAATATTTTATATAAAAAAAAAAACAAGTGCTGGAGTAGCTGTGTATCAGTAACTCCTCTAAGTTGTGCTGAGTCATGGAAAACATCTCTATCCTACTGTTCTCAAGCAATATTTGAACAAGGTATGTGCCCCATAGCAGGGAGATAGCAGGGAGGTTCTATCAGTGGGTTTAGGAAATCACCCCC
>VWYK01004618.1:409-66178 GCA_013399775.1 Semnornis frantzii
GGGAGGGCGGGGAAGGAGCTCCGTTCCCCCCACGAAACGCGCAGACCCCCCCCCCCAGCATACACACTCCCACCCCCGCGGTCCCGCCGGCGAGGGGCTGAGCGGGCGGCGGGCCCGGCTGCGTCAGAGCTGTGCAAACACCGCCGGGGCGCCCGCCGCTATTTAAGGGACCGAGGCTGAGTCTCGGCTAACTTCCCTGCCTGGGCACACACGGGGCCGCGCTCCCTCCCCGGCTCCCACCTCTGGAACGCGCAGCGAGGAAGGTAGGAAGCACTCGAATGCATTGCTCCTTCGGGGTGGGGGGGGGATACGACGTGGGGCGTGTTGGAGCTTACCAGCGCGGCGGGGCTGAAGGTATTCCGCCGGTTGCCGAAGGAAACACACCTGAGTCCGGGGGCTGCTCCTGGGCGGGGAGAGGCTCTGCGAGGGCTTGCGGAGAGCGCCGGGACCTGCCGAGCGGCCCGGTGAGCAGCTATGAGAGCGGGCGGTGCTCCCGGCCCGCAGAGGTAAACCGCTTCTGGGGGGAGACTTGGTGTTTGCAGTCGTCATTAAGAAAATACAAGAATTTAGAGAGAAAGAGAGTCAGGTTAACGGCTACAACACTTGGTTATAACACACACACGTATGTAAACGTACATACATATGCATGAAAAATACCAGAATTGAGTCCGTTAAAATGGAACGGATGCAATGCACCCTCTGCTTCTGGGTGCCAAAAATCTTGGAGGGCACATTGCAGATAACCATGATGGAGTGGACATTTTTCATTCATGTCCTAACAATACTGAAAATTTCGATTTTATGCATGTTTACATCTAGTGTATGTGGTGGGCAAATAAAGTTCATTTTCTCATCTCGTAAAATCCAGTGGTGACGTTCAAGTGGACTGGTCAGGATTCTCATACAGCTAATTCATGTCTATCTGTAAAGGGAAATTATAATGCTGAATACTAGGGTGGCTTCTTTCTGCTAACAACCATGGGTAACTCTTCTCTTCCCAGAAAAATACTATTTCATAAAATCATAGAATGGTTTGAGGAAAAGACCTTCAAAGGTCATCTAGTCCAACATCCCTGCAGGTCTTTAACCAGATCAGGTTGCTCAGCGACCTGTCCAACCTGACCTGGAATGTTTCCAAGGATGGGACACATACCACCTCCCTGGGCATCCTGGGCCAGTGCTTTACCACCTTCACAGTGAAGGATTTCTTCTTAATATGTAACTGAAGTCTATCATCTTTTAGCTTGAAATCACCACCCTTGTCCTATTATTACATTCCCTGATAAATAGATACTGTTTCCACCTATGTCCAAACTGTTTCCACCTATACGATCAACCAATATAGCAAAGCAATATTGTTTAGTCTAATTCTTGTTTACAGAGGCAGCAAATAAAGAGTTGCATTTGCATTTTCTGGTTTATATGAAGACTATTGCTAAGCTGCACATCACTTCTCACAGCTCTGACTGCCTCAGCTATTCAATCAAATGCTTGGGGGACTGTTAGATTTTGGTACTTCTTTCCTTGAGAGAAGCTTTGGGTTTGGTTTTCTTTCTGTGTATGACGAAAGTAAAGTCCTTGAAGACTGAAGTTTGATAGCATAAAGGCTCCTCAGGGCATTTGTCCCAACTCAGTATTTGTAAAAAAAAAAGAGGTTTTAGTACACCAACAAAATACTGAAATATTTGGGTTGTGAGGCTTTTGACAGTGCTGGATTTATATGTCTGAAGTGCAGCTTCCAAAAGAGAAAGGCAAATAAAGAGCTGAGTAGCTCGGCAAGACAGAGCTTTCACTACAGTGAAGTACTTTTGCCCCTTCCAGTCTTTCTCCCTCTTCTCAAGGGATATGTAACCAGTCACATACATGTTTCCCAACATAAGACAGGTCCCACAATCACCTGCATTAAAATAAAAACAAACAAACAAAACCCCAAACAAACCAACGATACAACCTCATTTTGCTCACGAACCTGCACTCCCACCGGGAGGTGTGGGTAGGGCCAGCGCGGTGCAGTAGCCGCCGTCGGTTTCACAGCCTCTCGTTCCTCTTCCCTCCAGCGATGTACGGAGGTATATGCATCTGCCTGGTCCTCGCTGTGCTCTCAGCGAGCTCTGTCGGACAGCAGACTGTGGCCTTGCACAATGGGAACCCACTGGCTGCTGAGCTGGAGCAGAGCTCGACAGAACATCGCCGGCACGTCCGCGCCCCTTCCTCTGCTGGCTCGCTGAGATCCGTGACGCGGCTGGATGGAAGCATCGACCAAAGAGCTAACATCGGAGCCTTGCTGGCCAAGTATCTCCAGCAAGCCAGAAAAGGTACTGCTTAGAGGCTCCTCCATGTGCTGCTCCTTGTCAGTGGAGTTTCCTGCAGGGATACCCAGCTGTTAGGGTAGCCCAGAGAGGAACTGATTCCTAGAGAGGAGAGGATGCAGCTGTGTCTGTGTGTTCCTGAGGCAGAGAGTGCTCTCTTGCTTTCTACCTAGCAGCCACTGACTGAGAGCTGCATGCCTCAGGTAACTGCAGACAGCGTAACCTGCCTGCCAGATCAGAGTTCAGCTTTTATTTTTAACTTACCTTCATCATTTTGGTGTTGTTTTCTGCATGTTGTATTCTCATGCAAAATACAGCAATTGCACTTGCTTCCAACATTTTAATTTAGTCCACCTCCCCCCTCCCTTTTTTTGTTAAGTTGTAAGAGCAGGAAAACTTTCCTGACTACTAACACAAACCAAATGGCTCACAACACCTGTACCAGGGAAATGGGTATGGGATTTGCCATGCATTTTTTTTCCTAGAGGAAGCTACAAGAGTATGAAAGTTTTATGAAAGCTCAGAGTTCACATTCACTAAGGCAATAACTAAAATGAGTAATAAGTAAAGGCACATTTACTTCAGCACTGACATGGTTTGGGTCTCAAACTCCTCATTCTAATTTGTGGCCAGTGCCACCTACATGAGCTTCAGTAAGGTCTGCATCTGTGTCAGGCCAGTCTCAGGCACAAATCCAGGCTGGGTGCAGAGTGGGTTTAGAGTAGCTCTGAAGAAAGAGCCTTGGGAGTGTTGGTTGCTGAGCCAGCTCCCCAGGAGCCAGCAGTGCCCTCATGCAGCCCAGCAGGCAGCTGTGTGCTGAGCTGCAGCCGGAGGAGTGTGGGCAGCAGGGCAAGAGAGGGGATTCTGCCCCTGGACTCTGCTCAGACCTCACCTCCAATCCTGCCTTCAGTTCTGCTATCCTCAGCATAAGGAGCACACAGAGTTGCTGCTGGAGTGAGTCCAAAGGAGGCCACAAAGATGATCCCAGGGCTGGAGCAGCTCTGCTGTGAGCACAGGCTGAGGGAGCTGGGAGGTTGCAGCCTGCAGAGGAGAAAGTTCCAAGAGGACCTTAGAGCTGCCTTTCAGTGCCTGAAGGGATCCTGCAGGAAGACTGCAGAGGAACTTTTCATCAGGCTGTCTAGAGACAGGCCAAGGGAGAATGGTTTGAAGCTGAGGCACAGCAGGGTTAGACTGGGGCTGAGGAAGAAGTACAAGGGTGGTGAGAGTCTGGAGTAGGCTGCAGCTGCCTCCTGCCTGGAGGTGTTGAAGGCCAAGCTGGATGAGCCCTTGAGCAGCTGAGTCTAGCTGAGAGATGTCCTGCCCGTGGTGGGGAGGTTGTAGCAGAGCTCTGAGCTCCCTTTCAACCCGAGCCATTCTGTGCACGATTTCCAAATACTTTAACCAGGTGAAGTTAAAAAGCCACTTCAGATACAAAATATCTTTTTGCCAAGTGTTAGTATGAGGGAGAACTTCCTGTGTGTTAACTGAGATACATAATTAACTCTACAAGGGGACTGTTAGCAGATGATGTGATCCTTGTGGCATGAATAGGTGAGCTGGGCTCTAGTTTGTAGGTACAGTTGCTAGAAGAGATGATTCAGAGGCAAAAAAGTCTTTACTTAATTCACAACACCACATGCAGTGTTCCCATCAAGCCATCACAGCTCATCACCCAGGGCAGGACTTCAGAAGTCTCTGCAGAACACTCACACCTACTGTATCATTCACTTTTAACATGCCTAAACCATAATATCCAGTAAAAAATTCCAACTAGTGGGGGAAAAGGTCTGGGAATTTGGTCACCAGTGATGGTGTTTGCCCTTATGACTATCAGAAAGGTCAATTTTGGATAATGTTTCCCGTTAAACCAGTGAGAGAGTTAAAATCCCTGGAGAGGTCAGGATTAAACAGCAGCCTGGCAGCCAAACCATGACAGTTCTGACTGTGTTTGCTGTACATGGAGTCTGCAGGACCCACAGGACATCCATGGTGCCTGCAGGAAAGGTTATGAAGGTGCTGCTAAATAATGAACTTACTGTTTGTGATGCTGAGATTTCAGTTAGCTTCATCTGCAGGCTTTCAGCATGACCCTGGCACTGTGCAGCAGAGATGCTGTAGCTGTCAAGTCAGTGGCACACACATTTATCATGCCCTGAGGAGCCCTTGCCAGCCCAGACCACAACGGCCCCAGGGGAGCCATTACAGCCTGCAGGTCACTGCAGGCTCCAAAATCTCTTGAAGACCAACATCTGAGCAATGGTTCTGCACTGCCTTGGCCCTGCCTGATTACAGTGCCAAGAGAATTCTCATCTACTTCACTGCACATTTGGAGTGATGTGACTGAGTTCTACAGGTTTGGAGCATATAAGGGTAGAATTCTAAAGAGAAGTAGATGATTTGTCACTTTGCACTAGGGAGATGTCTAAACCATGGCTGCTTTGGGGTTTTTTGGGTACTTTCTACTCTCCTATCCATCTGCAACCACTGACAAAGTAATGCAGTTGGATTTGGTCTTCCTAACACAAGGAAAACTTTGAAATACAAAAGCACAGAAGGGTTCCTTCAAAGCACAAGGAACTAGGCAAAGCAGTTGTGTAGATCTGGATTTGTGGGGTGTCATTAGGGCTTCTTTTCCTTGATCCACCCAAGTATTCCTCAAGCCTCAATCTGCATTGAGAACTAATATGCTTGACCTGTTCCTTCCTCACTTAAGGCTTAAACTCAGTCTAATTACTGGCAGTAATTGTCCATTTTGGCTGTTGGCAGGGAGCACAGAGAGAAGTAACTTCTAGTTACATGATGTGGGGATGTCAAAGCAGAGGGTTACAGCCTCTTTGTTTCAAGCATAAGCTCTCCTTGAAAATAGTTTGTGTCTCTGATGCCTTAAGACAGGAAGACAGAAAGGGTAAGGCAAGATCAGAGATCAGCATCCAGCTCTGTGAAAGGAATTGTGAAAGCTTTGGATCAACAATAAAAATATTCCTGCTGTAATTCCAGCAATAGGCATCTCCAACTCCAGATTTCACACAGCTCTCCCTTTTAGGACTGTTCCTACTTCTCCCCAAATCCTCCACCCCGCCTGCTGCTGAATGTGCACTGTCAGAGCTCTGAAAGGCTCTTCAAGCAACACAGGGCCATGGTGGAATCCTGTCTCAGGCCTGAGTCTGCTCGAGAGCAGAGTTCTTTTACACCTGCAGCACCTCTCCAAACACCAGCAAGGGAGGGTTGCTCTCAGATGAGTGGGAAATGGGAAGCAAAAGGAGAAGTGGTAGAGTCACAGCCTGCTGTGGGTTGGATGCACCCGAGAACTGCATCCACTTACTGCCTGCTCTCCCAACTGCTTCTCCTTCAGGTTCCACTGGGAGAATCTCAGTGCTGGGAAACAGGGTACAGAGCATCGACCCCACACACAGGATAAATGACAGAGACTACATGGGCTGGATGGACTTCGGCCGCCGCAGCGCCGAGGAGTACGAGTACTCCTCCTAGGGAGCAGCGAGCCACAGGGGAGCACAGGTCACACTCCTGTGCCTCTACAGGCAGAGTCATTTGTTGTCCTCTTGGAATCTGTGTCTTGAGAGTATGTCCTGTGTGTGCTGTACATTGTCTGTACAACTACCCAATGCAATATACACTTCTGTGGAGTTTTCCAGAAGGTGTTTTCTTTCTTTGGTGGTTTCTCAGCCGTTGACACTCTATTAAAATGATTTCACTTATCCTTTCTTGTCCTGTCCCCACATGATGCTGGGTGTCTTACTATAAAGAGAGGCAGGAGAGCATAATCCTGTGAACCTCCTCCTGGGTGTGGAACAGTCAGGCCAAGGTGCCACTGCCCAGGGAAATTTGTGTCAGTCCCAAGAAGCAGGAATGCTGTGAGGAACTTAACCCAAATACAAACACAACAGCACAATACTGCCAGGCCAGGCAGCTCCATGGGGACCCTGCTTGGAAAGGACTGACAGACACCAAGGCCGCCTTTCTGGTCAGCAGTGCTCAGCACTGCAAGAAGGGCAAACACCAACAGGTTTTGCCTCCCTGTCTGATTTCTGTTGTGCTGTCAACTGTCCAGGGAAGTTCTGCTGCCAGCTGCAAATGAGTGAATAAACTGCCTGCTGTGTGGTGAGCCCAGTGTTCATCTGGGGAGGGAGCAAGGATGGTGCTCCCAGCAGAGCAGATGACCCTGAGGGTAGGGGGTACCAAGGTAATCTGGTCAGTGTCCCACAAGGACTCAGGCTGCTCCTCCATGGCACAGAGGCAACCTGAGGCAGGTGTCACCCACTGGTGTGAGGAGGAGGAGGAAAACAAACAATTCTGTGTTGGAAAAGAGCTTTAAGCTCATCAGGTCCAACTGTTAATGGTGCACTAGCACTACACCATGAGCTGATGCTGAGCACTCACCTGCCAACAGCCCCACACTGGCAGCTGGGGACTGAGCCCTGCTGTGCAAAACCAGTACCAGGCTGCAGGGTTTTACATCACTCCCCCTACAGAGGGGCAACTTCTCATTGCCTGCCACGTTTCAAAGGGCTTCACCACCTGGCTCCCAGCAAAGAGGAGCCCATGACCCCGTCCCTTGTGGTACAAAACTGCCCCAGGAGCAAGACCATGGAGCCTGGGACATCTTGGGAGGCTTTAATGCCCTTGCAGTTATCAGGGTTGGGCCTGTCTGTACCCCCAACAGGTGAATAACTTCCAAGGCACCATTCTCAGGCACAAAACAATGCTTCCACCCCTGCCAGGCCACCACCACCATCATCTTTAGCCACACATTTCCTCATTTGTAGTCAGGAGAAGGCAAGTTACAGACAGAGTTGTTTCACCTGTGAAATGTTTTCTCCTTGTCAAACAACTGCTAGTTTGGCCTGGCCATCCCTTCAGAGAAAGCACCATTCTCTTTGGCAGCACACCCCCAGCCTGGCATTTGTAGGTAAGCACAGGTGCCACCTCTACTGGTGGCTGAAGCAGTAGTGTGCTTGCTTCGTGCAGGCAGCACAAGTGCTGGTTCTAACACTGCAGCAGTACTGCTGGAGTAAAACAGAGCAGGGGGGAAAGGGACCTGCAGTGACTCACCTGGCATCCAAACACATCAGCTCAGCTCTTCTTCTTCCTGAACATCTTGGCCAGTTGGCACAGGCCACTGGGACCCTCTTCTGCTTGGGCACTGAAAACAAAAGTCTGCTGTGCAGATCTGCCACTGCTGCCTGCACAGAGCCTCCTCAGTTCCACCACTCAACCCTCAGTAAGAAGCAGAAAACATCTTCTTAAAACTAGAAGAGGGAGACTGGGACTATGGAGAAGAAAGACATTTTTCATACTGAGGGTGGTAAAACCCTGGTCCAGGCTGCCCTATCCCTGCAAACAGTCCAGGTCAGGTTGTATGTGGCTCTGAGCAACCTGCTCCAGTTGGGGATGTTTCTGCTCACTGCAGGGGGAGTGGACTGATGACCTTTAAAGGTCCCCTCCAGCCCTAAACATTTTATGATTTTATCATCTGTTGCTCTAGGACACAGAAGTGCTCCTGGAGACAAGGGGGGAGCTGACTTGAAGTGGCTTAGCAACATCCTTCTCCTCCTCAAAACATCCAAGACCTGCTCCTCTGGGAGCAGAAGGATATTTCCCCAGAGGAGAGGGCTGCAAAGGCTGCCGAGACACCATCTAGCTCCCAGCTGACCAGCAGGGGCTAACTGCAGCTAAAAGGGAGCAGAGGGATGCAAACTGTGAAGTCAGCACTGCTGGTGCTCATCCCAGGGCGTTACCAAAGCCCTGCTCTGGGCTGCTCTGTTTTACTGCAGGGGAAGCAGCAGCCTCAGGGACCGAGCCTCAGCCGCTGGGCACTAGCCCCTTGGGTCTGACCCAGGCTTTGGGCTGAAAGTGCCCTGAAGATTTCAGCACTGGCACCACCTCTGGTGCTTGGCTGGGAGGGGACTTTGCCGAGGCTGCCAGCTCTGACATTTCATTTAGCTTTGCTCAAATGCCTCTGTGTGGCAGCACCTGCAGAGGGGCAAAATAGCAAATCAATACCTCTCTATTTAAAGGCACTTTGTTTGCTCCAGCCACTTGATCCAATTAGACCTCTTCCAGCTTTATTAACCTGATCTCAAAACAGGTGCTGGCAAACCTCCCTGAAGAGAGCAGCTGACTGCAAACTCGACATAAATGAGCAGGGAAGACCCAAATGGCTCTGCCCCTGCAGGGCTCTGCGTATGGCAGCTGTAAAAAGAGGGTGGAAGCAGCAAGAGCTTCTCGTGGGAGAGACAGAACCCAGACAGCCCCCAAGAACAAGGGAGCACGTGCAGCCCAGGAAGAGGCAGCTCTCCTGAGGAGCTGGGGCAGCCTGTAAGGGAAGCCTGAGCTATGCCAGCACACTGGGTCTTAAGTCTCACCTGCCCTGCTGCTTGGTTCTGGACCATGAGTGGATCCTGCTCTGCTTTCAATGCTTTGCTGCATCACCTGCCCTCTGTCCTCACTGCTCCCAGGCAGCAGCTGGATGCATCTTCAGCCGCAGCTGGGCTGGGCCAGGGCACACTGCAGCCCAGCTCTGCAGCTAAAGCAGGCAGTGCCTCTCCACAGCCTGCCTGGAGGAATTTCCAAGTTAGCTAAAACTCGAATGTCTCAGTGTCCGAGCAGGGAGTGAAAGCCTTTTCTGTCTGACTTCTGGATCCCTCAAGTTCGTTAAAATCCTGCTGAAGAAAGAAAAACATCTGTCAGTGTGCTTGATAAAGCTTTAATCATTCCTAAGTGCCTGTGCCAACTTAACAGCAATTGGATTCGGCACAGCTTGAAACCGACTTCAGCAGGGCAGAAATCTCCCTAATCTTTTAAGTTCAAAGATGATCAGCTTCTGGAGGCTATGGCACTCTGACATGAAAGCCCACTGTCTAAATCACAGCTAAGGACACTGCTAGGCACCAGCTTTACTCTTCTTGCTGTCCTGTGGTCTCAACTGGCTGATTAACTGAGTTAAGGCAGGTCTGAATGGTGCCCAGCAAGATGCCGCAGCACAGCCCCACAATGCCAATTCTTCAACATGAACACCAGCTCCAGGCAGCAGATGTATCTGTAGCAAAGGCAGGCAGGACACACCTTGGCACACTGCAGGACTCTCCAATCCCACGTGGAGAGCTGCCAACAGATGTGTTCAGGTGTTGGGAGCAACAATTAAAACCTCTCCTGCTCCAAACACACAGCACTGAATTCTGCTTGCTTGGAATTCCTAACCAAAAAGCTGCACTCACTTTCCTGCTTCTGGTTTTGACCTAAGTGCCTTCAAAATCTCCATTCTTCAACAACCTCTCTGCCTAAGAATTTAAAACCCAAACCTGCTGAGGGCTTCAACAACCTCTCTGCCTAAGAATTGAAAACCTGCCAAGGGCCTCCTACTTCTCTTTGAGAGATGAGAGGGAGGCATCGAGGTGGAAGATTTACCATTTCAAAAGAAGAAGGAAAACACTGAATAATACACAACAAGGCAGCTTTTTAGTTATTTTATTGGTATTAGTGAAGAAAACTTGGATTTAATCTTCCTGATGTGTTACAATTGCTTTCTCTGGTGGGTGGACAGCTCCTGCAGCTTATTGGAAGGCTAAACGATGCTTCCCGATTGCACGGTTACCTTCTCACGCGGTATTGCTTTCTTCCTCTGGGTATATAAAATGGTCCAGCAAGTCCATGAGTTGGGTTTTTGTTTTTGGTTTTTTTTTTTTTTCAGAATCAGCTGTAATTCTATCTACTGTTTTAAGATACATTCAAATAAAAAGATGCTGAATTTTTACTTGCAATAAGTGCACACATACGACAGCAAGGAGAGCCGACAGCATCCTAACTCAAACATTGTCAGTTCATAGAATAAATAGAAGTCCTCAAACACATGCAGCAGCTGACCCACATGTTTTGGGTTTGGTTTTTGTTTTATCCTTTCTCAAAAAGTATCCTTAGTGTCCACGGTACTACCTGGAGAGCTACTTCATTCAGAAAAAAAACAAAAACAAGCAGCAAGCCACCCACCTATCCCTCCTCACAAAGACTAGAAGACAGCTTCATTTATAGATGAGATCATCAGTGCTAATGATTCAGTAACAGTCTGGTACAAACAGCAATTCACAGCAATTCTGTGTAGTGTGACAAGGGCAAACAATCAGGGAATTGGTTTAGATACCACAAGAAGCACAAGGTAAAGAAAGCAGATGTTAAACCCTCCCTGCTTCGCTCCTCTCTGTCTCCCCATCCAAAACAAACAAGTGTAGCTCAGCTCAGTTTGAGAAGAAACCAGCTCAGCTCTGAGAACCAGCAAACCCAGCTCTAGAAACTAGCTCCCTCCAGTCTCTTCCAGTTCCAGGATATTTCAACTCTCTCCATAAGCACCCAGCAGAAATTTGGGAGGAAGAGAGAACAAACTCTGCAGCATCAGTTAGGATCACCTGGCTGTAACTAAGGGTTGTGTGGGGGCTTCTGTCTCCTTTCTGAACAAGTAGGGGTTAGATGTTTGGGATGCATTTTCTCAGTTTAAAACCACTGTGACACAAAGAGGTTCCCACAGTGTTAGCTATGCTAAGGTCCAAGTCTGGATGAGAAAAGAGAAGAGGAAATGGGTGTGGAATACTCTCACCCTGCTTACAAGAGTGTGGTCCTCGACAGGCATGAAACCTGAGAACTTAGAGTTGCTCTTTTCAGCCTGTACCATCCTGTTACTAAAGGTTCTCTGTTGAGGTCTCCAAGCCACCTCTTCCAGCACTGGTTTTGCTACATGTTCTTGGTCAGCATTCTCATCTGTCACTCTGCTGTGCAACTTGGACTCGTGGGGATGTCACCGCCAGGTTTGCCTCACGAGCTGTGAAAACTCTTCTCTTTGGGGGCACTGACAAAGCACCTTCCAGTGTCAGCAACACATAGCAAAGCATTTCCCCTTCCACAACCCAGTGCAGCACTGAAAAACAAAAGAGCCCACCAAAACAAGTGGCAGAGAGCGTGAGCACACCAATGGAAGGGCTGCGTAGGGAGAGGCCAACGTTCCGGTACCCAGCTGGCTGCTGACCTCGGCACAGCCCTAGTTCAAGTTTATAATCTCAGGGAGGAGGAGAATAGAGAGCAGAAAAATGAAAAAAAAGAAAGAACCAAGTTTCACCCATTCAGGCACTCCAATAACTCAGCTCAACTCACCTACAGAAGCAAAGTTAGAGGAGCACAGGTGAAGCTGAGTGCTCGCCTCGGCACGGAACGAAGCACAAGCGCTCCACGCTTCAAGTGATGGAGGAGAAGGTCTGACAGAACACATTCAACAGTTTCCCATGCACCTTGGACTCAAGTCAGGCCAGCTACAGAATTCATCTTCTCCTAGTCAAGTTATTTTATGTTGGTTTTGTTGTGTTTGTTGTTTTCCTCAGTGCATCTTAAAAAAAAACACAACCAAGAAGCAAGCAACCCCTTGGAAAGGTTAGCAAAGTGAACCTCAGCACATCCAAGCGAGAGCCTTTCGCGCTCCACCGACAGTGGAACATTCCAGTGAGTTACAATAGATCTGCTTCCTATTTACACACTTTATACAAAGTTTACAAAGCTCTCCCGTTAGGCACAAAGTTGATTTGTCAAACTCAGGAGGCAAGGGAGGGGTGGCAGGGAAGGGCAGAAGGAGGTGGGAGTGTTCTCTTTTAAAAAGACCAGCTGCAAAAGCAGAGTCCCTCACCGTAAGCTGGTTTGCTTCGGGAGCTTGGTTCCCATGAGGATGCCCGAGGGCAGGGACGTGGGCCCTTTCATCTGCATACTGGAACCCACCATGGTGGGGAAGCTCCGATTCCTTCGGATGCCAGTGTTCAGATGGATGCCCCCGATGGCGCTGGTCACGGCGGGGCAGCCCAGCGGGAGGGCCTCCGGCGCCAGGCCTCCAGGAACGAGGGCCCTCACCGGTCCTTGTGCCCCACAGAGCAGAGGTCCCTGGTCGTCAGTTAAAGGAGGGGCCGAGGGCTGCCCTGAACTCACCACTTTGGCGATACCAAACCTCTTGATTTTGTCCACGAGGTTCAGGTTGGAAACGGAGACGTCAGTCTGGCTCTCGCTGCTCCTGATGTTCTTTTTGTTCCTCACCTCCTTCAAGATGGAGCTAGCAGGCTTCGAAGCCAAGAAGTTGTCATAAGGTGGGCTGGTGCACTTGAACTCAAAGGATGGAGGGGATGAGGAGGGCGTCTGCATGGGCGAGTTGGGTGGGGTGGAGGGGATGATGGCCATCTTCGGGGGGTAGGCGCTCAGCAGAGAGCCCCTGCCGGCCCTGTCCCAGCTCTGCGGGTTGTACACCGCTGCAGAGATGCCCCTCTCCTTCAGCAGCCACACCAGCCCCAGGGACGTGCTCATGGTGGTGGTGGATTCCCGCAGGTTAGTGAAGGATTCGGCCAAGCTCAGACGCCGAGGAGTGCAGGGAGTGGCCACTGGGGTGCCTTTCAGGTTGCCAATGCTGCCACAAGCTGGAGTAGGTGCTGCGTTAAGGCTGCAAGCAAAGGAGCAGGCAAGTTACTGTTGGCACCACCACACCACAGCTCGCTGCAAGCAGGACCCCAAACACTGCACAGGGTATTTTGGCCACTCTGAGGGTGCACCAGAAACTGGCAGCTCCCAGCAAGCATGCTGGTAGGGACAGCCCACGCTTTGCACCCTTCACCTCTCCTGCCAGGCAGCTATTCCCCAACAGCACCACACTTCTGATGCACTGGAAGTCTGACAAGGCTTGGGAGCAACACCTGCAGCTGTCCTTCCTGTCACAACTCCACGAGGCACAGCAACTGCAGCACTTGACCCATGGGATAAGCAACACTGATTTCTTTTTAGTATCACACCTGAGCACAAAGAACTGCTCCTTCCCCTTCCAGTACTGCTGGGTCACAGCAGGGAGAGCAGCGAGGGCAGAAGGGGACAGTGTTTGGAGCAAGCTGCTGGAACTTGGCATTCTCAGCAACGTGCAGATGGGTGAAGTCAAACCCTTCTGCTGAACTGGCTTTCAGCTATGGGGGAGGGATCTGACTTTTGATGGAGATGCACATCAGTGTGAGTGACCTGGTGTAGCTGAACACATCCCTGCTCGCTGCAGGCTGCACTAGAGAACCTTCACAGGTCCCTTCCAACCCAAGGCATTCTGTGATTCTATCAAAGGAGAAGACAAAATGCAGCCAAGCTCCTGGATGTCACTTGGTAACCCACAGCCCAGCAGCAAACCAGGCATGCCCAAGAGCCCTGCCACTGCTCACTTGGTCAAGAGCCGATTTCTCCAGGTTGAAACACAGCTACACTGCACCTCAGCTCCAGCTCCTCCCCCTCAGAACAAGCTGTGTGGAGCTGACAGGACAGCAGTAACCAGAGCTGAACTCACACAGTGAGAACAAGTGGCAGGTTTCTCTACCCAGACCTCACTGCTGCTGTGGTTTGAGTGTCTCTGGTGCCAGAGTGCCATGCTCCCAACACTTGTTCCTTACAGCTCAGCCACAGCACCTTTCCCTATGGGTAGCCCTCCCTGCCACCATTCACTGAGCCATGGGGCACTCAGTCATTCCAGAAACAAGGTATGGGGACATCCATACCCACAGGAGCAATCCCACATGCTCCTCCCTGGAAACTGCAGCACAACGGGTTTGAGGAAATTCGGGCTGAGGTTGGTGTAGCATGAGAAGCAGCCTTGCTGGGAGGCTCTGGAACCAGGCTTCTTGCACCCCCTCGTGTGCTGTGGCCGTCAGTGCTGCAGGTGGCAGATGTGCCAAGCAAGCTCTCCCCTTCCTCCCCCAGAATCAATCACGGGCAGGGGAGGAGGACTCCTCACAGCAGGGCTAAGGAGGCAAGGCTGAGAGGAGAGGGAAGTTAGAAGACTGAGTTAATCTCTTCAGCGTGGATTAAAGCTGCATCTTCACAGCTCTGCTTCCAGTTCATAGTGGCACTGAAGAGCAGTAACAGCCACTGTGATGCACCTCCCACCCTGGCTAAACACAGAAGTTGTGGATAGCACGAGGGAGGGAAGAGAATGAGACCTTACTGTGCAAGATGACTTCCTACAGGGTGGGAAGTAGCACACTGTGAAACCCAGACACGGGCTGTTAGTTATCAGGCTTCTGGGATGCTCTAGTCACGAGATGAAAACCACAGCCCTTCACTAGCTCACTGACTCAAACAGCTTTGCTCTCTCCAGGTTTCAGCTGCACAGACACTTCATCAGTATTTTTCCTGATCTGCCAGCACAGCTACACAATAAAATACAATAAAACCCATCAGACATCCCTGCAAAAAGTGGGTTTGATGTAGGTGTTGCTCTGGGTTTGTTTGTTTTTTTGCATCATGTTGGTATTGCTTCCACCAGGAAATGTTTTCCCCATCCAACTGACCAACACTGCTGAACTGCCTGAACACAAGCACAGGCACAGACTCCAGCTGGCCTCAGCAACTCAGCCTAGTAACAGCCTCAGGGTTAGGTTGGAAAGAAACAAATCACTGAGTGCTTCCTTCAGCTAGATGGAATTCAGCCAGGTTAGAGCATCTCCTGGGTTAGAGGCAAGGTTAGACACAACGAGGCAGCAAAGACCAGAGCTCCCTGGGTTAGCTGGTGCCACACACAGGCATTCCTTGTAGGTGACCCTGCTGAGGCAGGGACTGCTGGCAGCATTGCTCACCCCCTGCTGCGCTGGCTCAGAGCGTCTGCCCTATGCCTCCTCTCAGCACAAGCAGACATAATGCAGCTTCCTCATCCTCCTCATATGACCTGTGAAGAACCATTTACAATTGGTGAGGAGCTCCTTCGGCATGTCTGCTGAAAACACCACATGATTTAGATTGCTTTTTCCTCCTGAAGGAAGGATGAACTCTGGGGTACCTAAGGCACCTGAAAATGTACTGAACTCAGCTGTCAGTGTTCAATTCTGTGCCCAGAAATGAAGGAGTTTATTACAGCTACAATTAAGGGCAGTTCAACAATAGTAATAAAAAACCTAAGAACTGCAGCCATGTAAAAGGATCTCTCCAGTGACAGTGTCCAGGGAAGAGGAAGATAGAGGAGGGCAAAGATGATTAAACTAACTTTGAAAAGGAAAGTAGAAAAGTTACATTTAACCATCACTCATTTCTCCTGTACCCTCACTTGCCATGCACTCCTTAGGCAGGCAATGCCCAGCTTCTGCCTGCACCAGCCTAGACACAGCATCTCTGCATGGGCACCTGCAGAACACTTCTCACAGCTGCTGCAAGGGGCAGGGAGTGACTCTGAACAGCAAAAGCATTCTTTTAATGCTGGCTTATGGAGGTTCCCTCTTCAGCAAGGCCTGTTGCAACAGGACAAGAGAGGAGACTTTAGGCTGGGTAGAAGGAAGGCGTTTTTTACAGTGAGGGTGGTGAGACACTGCACAGGTGGCCCAGAGAGGTGGGCAGATGCTTCATCTCTAAGATCAAGTTGGATAAGGCTCTCAGCAACTTGATGTAGTTGAAGATGTCCCTGCTCACTGCAGCAGGGTTGGACTAGAAGACCTTTAAAAGGGCCCTGCCAACCCAAACCATTCTATGATTGTAGGAAACTCCCTCACTCCCCTGGCTGTCAAGTCTTCACCTTCTCCACGGCTGCAGAACTGCCTTCCACGGGCATGTCCTGCCTGCACAGGCCAACTGCCTTTACTAAGGTAGCTGATTAGTTTCAGCATGGCTACTCTAAGCTCATTTCCAACAATTAAAGCAAGGCACAGAGTGGATGGCTTCCTGTTTTTCATTAGGGCAAATTTCCTCCTCCATTGCTCTCTTATCTCCTGCAGTTTGTTACCCGTGCATCCCTTTCGCTTCTGTGCCAAAGACTGAGATTTTTCCTGCCCAGAGGTATCTCTTGTTTGGTTTTTTTTTGGTGAAAGGCCACGTGCTGTGCATCCACACATTCTGTGCACCCACATGTGAGAGCTGCAACTAGTTTGGGATCCAGGGTTAGCAGATTTGGATACTGGAAGCCAACCTAATTCTGTCTGATCCTGTAAGACCTGAACTAGAAAGAACAAAACTGAAGATACTTCCATTGGCTAAAACACACCTCTCAAATAAAATCAAGTTCAGGTAACTCACAATGGGAGGAATAATCTGAGTGGGTGCTGTAGTTGCCCAGTGGGGCTAACGTTTTTGCTTATGCCATCTCCTCCCAGGGAAAGCCCTGAGTGCTCTGCCGGCATGGGGAACCCTTACCTTGGTGTGACTCGTGTGAGCTCATCGGAAGGGTGCAGAATGCGGCAGGTGGTGAAGGTGAAGGTGGAGTTGGTTTGTGACATGCACTTCCCAGGATGAGGTACTAAATTAAAAAAAAGCAAATTCTTTGCATTTTACACAGGAAAGGGGAAAAACCAAACTTCTGTGTGCTGATAAGACAGATGCAAAAAGTGATGAGGCACTCGAGGAGGGATCAATGCAAGCAAAGTGAAATCCAGCAGTGCTGCTGTGTGCTAAAGGCTGCTTGTTCTCCACAACAAACACACCTACAACTCCAAGGCCAGTGCTAGAAGGCTCTGCTGAAACTTCCCCATGATCACCAGCACTGCAGGGAAGCCTTGCTCAAGCCAAATTTAGGCAAGGCAGTGCTGGAAAAGCTAGACCCCATCTGAGCTAGCAGCTTCTCTGGGTGGGAAATCAGCAGCAGCATTTTCTAGTAGCAGCTCAGGAGCACGGAGGCTTTCTGGACCCTCCTGCACTTCAGCTGCTGGATTGATCCACAAAAAGGTATCCCCATTACTTCTCAGGAATGGATCCACTCTGCCAGTGCTACAAGAATATAGGTTGTTGGGGTGGGGAGGGGACAGACATTACTGTTTGATTTTTCACAGCTCCAGGGAGGGAAGCGGTGAGGTTTGGATCCACTACTGCTCATCTGTGACTTCTCTTGTGCCTGTGTTGAGGTTCTTTAAGGATGCCTGTCCTCAGCAGCACAATACAGCAGGCCTTGATTAACTGTCAGCCTCCTCTGCCCCACAAATAGGGCTGTAAAAAGTGCCACTCTGACAGCTTAGCAGTAATTTGAAGAACCAATGCAGCCCAATTTAAAAAGTTAAGGACTTAAGCCGAGTTCTTTTTTCTTAGTAGAGCTTTTTCTCTGGCTATGTTGACCTGCTGGATAATGCAGCTGTGGCCAGTGCAAAATGGGTACAAAGTTTAAGAGCCATGCATCTGAAAAGCGGGTTGGAAACCACCTAGAGTTAAACATCACATCCAAGACATCATGATTGCATAGGTTCTCTGACTTAGCAATCCAACTTAGCAGTGGTCAAAAGACATGCACAGTAAAACCTGTGTGCAGTTCCCTCCCCCCCAGCCCTGCCCAACCCTCTGAGCCATTCCCTGATCGAGCCACATTTTAATATCACAGTAGACAAAGATTGAACACAGTGCAAAGGACAGACAGACCCACTAGACCAGACACCATTCTGAGCTTCCAGAGATGCTGAGCGGAAGCAAGGCAGGTCTTAGCTGTGGCTGTGTTCCCTTTATCATGGTATGAAGTGTCACAGCTCCAAACCAGTGTGTGCAGTCAGATAGTCCTTTAAGAACACAGAAAGCAGTGTGTGAAAGCTAGGGCATGGGGAGTGTGAAGGGTGGAAGCAGAAGTGGTGAAGCACACAATGTGAGGTCACCTCTCAGTGCTGGAATCTGCTGCCAGACATTAAAGAAGGCTACTTCCAAAGGCCCACTGGAGTGGGTTCCCACACTCAGATGTTAGCACAGCATAAAGGAACAACAAGCTCTACTTCACCTCCAGAGATGCTTCAGGAATCCAGCTGCTTTAGAGATTAGTGTGAGCACTAGAAAAGCTACTACAAGGGAGCACGGCCTAGCAATCATGATTCTCTCCATTTTGCAGAGAGTTAAAAGAAAATCTGGAGAAAGAGCTCAGATAACTGGACAGGGAAAAAATGGTTATTCAGAGAATGCAAAAGGACTTCCAACACAAAGCAAGTAGAAAGTAAGTAATTATCCCTGGATGATGAACAGAGAACATAATAAAGTGATGCTGGTTTAAGATTGCAAGCTGAACCCAAAGCACAGGGCTGCAATAGTGCACTTCCCCCATCCACATTATCCACTGGGCACCCCCTCAGACTGGAAACAGGCAGGTGGAAGATACACAGCAGCACCAGCAAAAGCAGGACTCATCTCTAGCAATGAGTCAGAGATAGGAGAAGGCTGCTAAAAGTAGAGAACTCCAATAAGAGGAAACAAATTGAAATGACTTTTTTAAAAAATCAACAAATCAATTTGCAAGGCTGCATTCCACCCTCCAGTACCACTAAGAAAGTCCTGTACCAGCTTCATCCTCCATCAGTCAGCACTGGGCTGTATCATACTGCCGAAGCACTTTCCGTCCTTTGGACACAATACAAAGAGAGTGAGAACCTGCTCCTGGAAATGAACACAGGTTGTAAAATGGACATAAAGGAGTTACTGCCCATGATTTTCACACAAGGATGGTCACAGCCTGAGCTGGTACAAATCTGTGAGGGAGTCACACAGCATTTTGTACCTTCACACATACATGCACCACAGCAGTGCTCCCCATACAAACATCTGCTCCTCGCGACCGTGTCTGCCACCAAATGTTTTATTTGCACCTTGCTTTCAAAGGAGTAAGATGATTAACAGTGAGGCTTCACAGCTGTGTGGAAGAGAATCTGTACATAACTCAGCAGATAAAAAAAATTTACAGAAGCATCAGGGATTGTATCCATCAGGGGAACCAAAGTAAACTCTGTGTGCATTGCCCCCTCAATTCAACATCGAGCTAAACCTCAGGCTGCTGCTGCGTCCCCTTCTCTCAGGCATTAATGCTTCTTTACCTTCAGCTCTCTCAAGGGAAAAAAAAAGCAAAGCATAGCTGAGAATCTCTTCTAAACACATCTACAACTTCTTTTAAAATATTGAAGATGAAGGGGGAAAAAAGGGCAGGTAACAGCCTGAGTGCAGAGAGTTCCATCTTCTGGTAAAGCAGCTTTCTCCGCTCGGAACACGAAGCTGATTTTCCCTAGCTCAGAGCTCTTTCAGGATCCAGCTTCAGCACTCAGAGCTTCTGGGCTACTCTGCTGGCTGCAAACAGCAAACCAGATGCATTTAGGACACTACATTCTGCTCAGGGAACCACCAAAGAGAGTCATTCAATCTGGATTTTCAGCCAGCTGGTGAAGAGCTTTGGCACCCAGTGCTGCTGCACTGCAACCTGCTGGCTGGCAGCACAGGGCAAGCACAGGGTGTGCTGGAGCTTGTGCCTGGGTTAAACAATAGCAAGGTGCAGGTGGGTGCTGAACAGCTGCAAAAAGTGAGCACAGTGCTCTCCTGAAGGTGCCTTCAGATGTGCTGCAGAACAGCACTGGTCTCAGGGCGAGCTCTGAGTGCTCGAAGCCTCCAAGAATCAGCACATCCATGCCAGGAGCATCATTACTGTTAAGTGTCTTCAAGAATCACAGTAACATTTTCTTCTGAATGTTAGCATTTCCAAACCTCTGAACTATTTTGGCACTGGAAACAGCAAGAGATGAAAACCTGAACAGAGGCAGGTATTCTCTGGGCAAGATTTGCTTAGCTTTCTTCTGGCTGAGGTCTCCTTCTCTTGTGTATACAACCACGCAGCACAGATACAAAACGACTTCAAAGCATTAGATGTGGCTTCAGCATGGGTTTATGCAGGCTAGCATCCCCAGAGAGAGAGATTCACAGAATCACAGAACATCAGGGCTTGGAAGGGACCCTGAAACAAGCACCCCTGCCAGAGCAGGATCACTTGAGCAGGTCACACAGGAGCACATCCAGGCAGGTTTTTAATGTCTCCAGAGAAGGAGACTGCACAACTGCCACCAAACTTCTTAAAAAGAACTACCTGCTGTGAGATGCCATTTGAAAAGGAAATATACTCAGATCTGCAGCATTCCCTTCCTCCCAAGGAGGGTTACAAAGGTTTATTGCTTTTCTGTACAACAGGCATGCACCCTGCCAACACCAGCTCAAACACCAGACATTCTTTAGGTGGCTTTGTGAGTTGAGGCATCTGTATGGAAAGATCTGCATGTCACGGCTAAGGTCTCAACACCAAGTACAAGAGGGCTGACTCCACAATGCTGTGCACATCTGTCCCAATCAGGGGAACTACCAAACAGAAGTACTGACAGAGCAGTTCATGCACCCAACACCAGCATGCAAGTTAAACCAAGTGTAGCCCAGCTTCAAAAGGAGAATATTCACAACATGAAGTGCTTTGATTAGCCTGGGGGAGTTTCAGTTAAGAGAAACCTGGAAGGCAATGAATGAACCCCCCCCAAACAATGAAACAAAAACCCCCAAGCTACTAACAAGAGTCTCTTTCAGAGGAAGAGCTGTAGAGGTTTAGAATCTACTGCTGTCACTTCCAAAGAATAGTAACAACAAAAGACAAAAATACATTGAGAAGATATAAAAATTTGTGCTGCAAAATCTACTTGTCCCATCTGACAAAAGCACTGCTGTGTCCTGACTTCTCTGCCTTTCCAATCCTGCTGAGAGCCTACACTCTCTACACAGTGATACATAAATTTCAGCCTATTCCTGGCTATGAGGCCAGAACCAGATGTGCAATTTGCTGTCTTCCATGAAAATCCTGATCTTCCATAAAGTTCCTGAGCACACACACACAGAATGGAGCTCTGACAGACCAGCTGCAGGCCATTAATCCTGAAACATTCAGTGCCACAGCTGGGATAAAATCTCACATGTGGTGAGGAAGTTGTGCTCTGTATCAATGGACACTACAGGCCTCACCACAGAGGCAGAAAATCCCCAGATACTAATTTCTGCTATTTAATTAGAGTGATTTCTGGCTCTATCCATCGTTCCACAAGAATCAGGGGACACTCTGTTCTGAGTTTTGGCTACAAGACACCTTTGGCACTACCAGCAACGGCTGCTCCCCTGAGTCTGGATGTGAGAAGAGCTTCTCTTGGGCTCACCTTGAGCAGCACTGCACACCTACAGAACTGCAGTGGCACCTACTGTGGTACTCTGCCAGAAGAAAAAACAATCAGATGCTGGCCCCAAAGCACACAGCAAATGGAGCAGACACCTCCCCAAGAGACTAAGATGACTCCTACTGCTGGGCATGCTCCTTGTTGGCACTGTACTTTCAAAGGTGTTTTGTTCTCAGGCTGGAAGGTCTGTAGCTCTAGACTGGAACAGCCTATTGCCTGCTTCTTCAGCATCTTCAAGCCATTAAAAACTTGGATAATACCCAAAACTCCCCGGCACTGCTGCAGAAGCATTGTTTATTTCCAAGTTAATATTAAAAACATTAACAAAATCATCATTCCTGGGAAACATATCTCAGTGAACAAAGACAACTGTTGCAAATGGAAAGGGAAGTTGAAGGGTTTGAATGTCAAAGCCCTGGCCCAGGCTGCCCAGGGAAGTGGTGGAGTCCCCATCCCCAAAAGGATTTATAAGCTGTGTGGATGTGGTGCTGAGGGACATGGTTTAGTGGTGACTTGACTTTAAAAGGTCTTTTCCAACCTAAAAGATTTCATGATTCTAGGTTTAACCTTATTACACCTGACTGGAACAAGTAGCTTATGCTGAACAGCTGAAAGCACTGAACTGCCATTTCAGTGAGGGCTGAGGATGCTCTTCACTTCATGAGAGCAGCAGAAACCTTACTGTCTAGCCCTGAGACAACCTAATCTTCCAAAGACCAGCCACACAACAAATTATGATTTATTCCAGAACACAGAAAGGGGGAAGGAAATGTCTTCATTTGAAGTAGTTATATGAAAAGAAGAAGCCTGAGGAAAAAGGAATTCTGGCAGTTTTCTGATTCTGGACTAAACATAATTCTTGACCAATGGCAGATTTTAACAAAGACTAAGACTCCTGTATAGCTTATGAAAACAAAAGTAATAAACTAAAACCGCACCACAACAATGAAAAATAAAAACTCAGAAGAGATCCATGGCCTGAGAACCTGTAACCCTGTGCAACAACAGATCATTAATGTTAGCTCAAAGCATCAAACAACTCATGCACTACTGCATCACTTAAAAATGTCTACGTCTGAATATGGTCTAAATATGAAGGATAGAATTTAATAGTGTTTTGGAGAGGCACTGAGGGAAATGGCATTGTTGTCTGCATAAAAACATCCTCTTCATGCTTTGCTTCAAAGGCAGTTTAAAACCAGGCAACTGTATCTGAGGTAACTGCATGAAACTCACTGAATTTCTTGGCTTGGTTCTCAAGGCATTTCCATTTGTGTCAGCAAAGGCAACTTAGATGCACCTTTTGTCCTCGGTTAGGCTTTGGTTTTCTCGCCAGGTACAAAGACCTGAAGCATGGTATCACTTCTTAGCAGCAGCCAGCAGCACACCTGCACCACAGGCTTACAGAACACGCAGCAGCTATACATTAGGTGCACTGAGGAGCATGCACTAAGTACACATCCAAGTTGCACACGTGCCACACAAAGGTTTGTGAGGCAACCACTCCCTTTTAGCAGCCTTCTCTTATCGAAACAGAGTAAAAAATATTGACCATGGATGCTGTTATTGGGGAAAAAAAACAAACCAAAAGGTCAAATGAAAAGCTTGTTAAAGAAAGGATTTTTGAGGCAATGTTAGGATGGTTACGTTCTGGCTGCTGCACGCATTAACGTGCAGATGCCACACAAAAAGCAACACTATGGATGCTGTTCTGGAGAGATGTGAGAATGGCCCAGTAGTCAAACTCCTGTAAAGATGTCAGTTTTACTGGACTTAATGAGTTTCCCTCACCAGACCCCTCATCATCGGCAGTCGCGGGCTCCTGCATCTCCTCTGGGAAAGCCTGAGCTGGGCAGGGATTATTCTTGCTGTCTGAAACAGTCACTTGTGCTTGGGACCTCTCACCTGAGGTCTCTGTGTGCTGAACTGGCGTCGAGGTAGTTAGGCCCTTGTAAGAAATGTCACCTGTCTCATCTTCCTCATAGTCATTAAGGCAGTACACTTCATCCAGGTCCAGGTCCAGGGTCCTGAAGCCCTTGGTGACAACCCCGGGCCTCGGGTCCAGGATTCCGCCCAGGTGAGGCTGAGCCAGCTGCTGCCAGTGGTGCAAGGTGGCAGAACCTTGAAAGGGAACAGAGAGACAACCCACACAAATCAGCAATCCATCTGTACAAAGTCCCATTTCATTTATCCAGACAACCAAAGGGTTGGAGGCCCCAAGCCTTCAGCGTTTCAGGCTTTAACACCTCTAGGAAGAGGAGCAAAAAGGCAAAACTGCTTCACCTCCTCTTCTGCACTCCCACATCAGTATGAAAGGAGCTGAGGGCATCAGCACTCAGATCAGCAAAGTCTGCCAGCAAGATGTGGCATTTATTTGTGCACAGCAGCATCTCCTCCCCATCAAATTCCCATCCCCTTCAATTCCCAGGATTAAGAATTTCTCCTGAACAGTTCATCTGTGCAGCACCACAGAAAGCTCTAAGAGAAGCATTTACCACATATGAAGCTCACTCTGAGAAAGGTGCTGAGAACCTGCCACAGTTCACTACTGCTGGCTAACAGCACAGTAGATCCAGAGCAATTTCAGCTTTCTACCACAGTTCACTACTGCTGGCTAACAGCACAGCAGATCCAGAGCTATTTCAGCTTTCTACCACCTGTGGGCAAGCCAACATCACCTCCAGGCACGTGAAAGCAGAGAATACCTCTGACCTACGTAGCAGCTCTAAGTGCTTAGATGGCTCCTACCTGAGCCCCTATGCTACAGCAACTCAGCTACTGCAGGACTAAATACTACTGTACCTGTAGGTCATCCTTGGGGGGGAAATGTTTTGAGTAAGAGGTGCATTTTACAGAGAAAAACATTCAGTGATCAGCATTCAGCAGGACACAAGGAGTCAGAAACAGCAACACATCAGGCTCAGTAAGCATCCCACAGAGGAGAACTCATCTGATCCCCCAGCTAGTAAATGAAAGCTGCTGCGAGGACCTCTGCTCTCCCCTCCGCCTGCCAATCACTGCTGTGCTACAACTCTGGGCAGGTCCTGGCACACAAACAGAACTTGGGCCTTTTCACCTCTACCAGCTCTGAGTAGTTTTAGCTGCCTTGCTCCTGTCCCCTCTCCCCAAAGCAGAACACTGTCTCATTTAGCAAGAGAGTGCTCGGTTCTTGGCACGCTGTGTGTAAAAATCCCAGCCACAGGAATAACTGGGGTAGGGATGGCTCTTGTACACCTTATTTTGCACCTGAGAAAAATCCCATGGGATGAGGAAAATCCTCAGTTCACAAGAAGGATACTACATTACAGGAAACTTATTGCAAACGTGAAGTAAACAGGGAGAAAGTCTTCTGAATGACTACAATCCATGAGTAGTATTTTAATTAAGCCTGCCTCATGTTTTACAATCTGTAATTTTCAGCTCAGACTGCTGCTCAGTTACTTTGGATGCTGTCCCTATCTTTTAATTTTACTGTTATTTAAAGTGAGTTTTGAAGGACTAAGGAGGATTGGTACCCTTGAGGCTCAAGAAAAAAAGCCCCAAATCAAGTAACTGCAGGGAAGAGACCTCTCTGCCACTTGCATTTATTTCTGAATTGTCACAAAGGTCAAGGCTTCTGCTTCCACATAAAAGAAATATTCCAGAATGCAGAGAAGTGCCAGATACTGTCAAGTCTTTAGGAAGGAGTAGAGCTTTGCTGTATGACAATAACCTCAAAAATGAAAGAGGAGCAGAAATCAAAATCCCTTTTGGTGCTGCATGAATGTCTAAAATGCTGAGGGTGATTAACTCCTGCATGCAAGAGGGAATCTTTCTCCAGAGCACCTGCATTTGGAGCTGCAACACTTCTACTGACACCACACTACCAATTTCTTTTGGAAAGTGGAAATCAAAGTGGCCCAGGCTCCCTCACAAGAAATGAGAATATCTCAGCTGAGTCTTCGTCTCATACAATGTGTATAAGGGAGCTTTAACTTGGCCCTCCAGGAAACTGACATCAATGCAGAAAGCAATGCAAAAGTTGCATTCTGTAATAGAAACAACAAGGAGAAGCAGCAGCAAAAAATCCAAGACACCCCAGCCTGTATTCAGTCCCAGGCTCCTCCTGGACAGCTTTGTAAATCATGTAAATCATGTAAATCATCAAAAGCTGGCAGGAGAGAATTAGCAGGCACCAGCATGCCAAGGTGAAGCAAGAAGAGGTCTAAGAGCAGCACAAGCCTGTGAACAGAGCCCATGGAGCACAGCTTTGTGCTCCTGCATCTGCATGCTTACACATTCCTGATGTGTTGCTGCCACAATTGCAACCAAGTGGATGAAGACATCACCAGCTCCAGCTTTTCTACAGGGCACCTGGGGAAGGAAGTGCTGCTCTGTGCCTGTGACATGGTAAGCTGCAGAGGCATAGTTAAACACTCCAACCAAACAATCTCCCTGGACTGTAACTAAAGCAAGCATCCTACTTGGCTAAAACAAACCATTGCTTGCTTGGTTTTTTTAAAGGTGCAAAAGAAGAAGATTCCATTCTTAGTGCTTCTGTCACCCTACTGATTTCACTGTGGGATTTAAAGGATTGCAGAAGGCATTGGCCTCAAATTCCTTATAGAACTGATTTTCATTTTCCTTCCATTTTATGGCATGAGTACCCTGAGGGAGTCAGGAGTAACAACAAAAGGCAAAACCACTGACATCAGTCTGCAGGTACAGCAGATCAGTTTGCCCCAGCAGTCTTTCATGTTGAAAAAAACAACACTAAATGTCAAATATTACTGAAATACTCAGGAAAGGAAATAAGCTGAAGTGAGGAACAGAATCATAAAAGTGTATTTAAGAAAAGATGACAAACATTAAAACTTAAGAAACAGGTAGACACAAATATGCTACAGATGAGATCTGAAAACAAACTTGAGAAGTACTTTAAAGGGAGCAATCATTTTAAGGGCAAAAAAAATAACCCAGTGAAAACAATTAACAAAACCAGGAGGTGAAAAAAAAACCCAACAGAAAACAACAACTCAGACAGATAGAAAGATGATAAAGACTTGAAGAGTTTATTGGAAGAAAAAAAAAAGCAGATATAATGGGATGGTGACAGTCATCTATTACAGTGGTAGCAAGCAGTAACTGAAACAAAACTACATCATCCCTGCCCTCATGTGGTACAAGAATTCTTATGACCATTTAAATGCAGTCATGGAAACAAACTACTGAAAGCTGCCAACAGCGTGGACTGGTGTGCTACAGCTCTAGGTTCATCTGAACAGGTAGGTACAGCATATCACAAGAAGGGTTATTTCTGCTTCTTAATAGATGCCATACTAAATGCTCCTCATGGATGAAACAAATTCCATCTAAAAAGATGGGGAAAAAAGGAACTTCTGCAATTAAAACACACACAGACAACGTAATGTAACACGAGAGTTCTCTTAAAGGAAAAGAGAGAAAGCAAAGCTAAATGATGCCACAAGAGTATCTGCAAAGTGTTACAGAACAGCTTCCTGTTGGTTCAGACTGAAATGGATTTACTCATCTAACTTCCAGCAACAGCCTGAGGGGACTGAAACAATCAAGGCAGCCCAGTGTCAGCTTTGTTAGAGCAGAGAAATGCACTTGGAAACAAAGCTCCAGCCCTGACTGCCATCTGCATGTATCTGGCCCTTTCCTGAGACATCCTATAGAGGAAATGTGACCTTCAAAAAAAAACCCCATGTACTTCACACAAGAAACCCAAAGCCAGAGACTGATGTGTGGCCACTGCCAGAGCCAGTTCAAGCCCAGAGGTCACTCTCATCACAGAAAGAGCCTTACAGACCAACTGGGCTATATGCAGATTAAGATTTGAGGAGCTAATTAACACCCTAGAGCTGCTTATATTTCAGATGCCATTTCTTACTTAGAGAAGGAAGGTGAATAAGTAATGCTGAGGGTTAGGTCAGGTCCTGATTCACATCTGCCCCTGTACCATTTCTTTACTGCCCTGGCTGGAACTGCTTCCTAATACTTTTAAGGCTCGTGGCAAAAAGCAGCAGTTAGAAGATTTCAAACCAACAGCGTGGATTGCTGTCTCTAAAGTAGAAGGAGTAGGTGTTGCAGAGGTTTCCTGCTTTCTGGTGATGGATAAGAGACCACAAGGAGTCACTAAGGAGAACAGATAAAGGCCGAGGCCCTTTGTCATCACCTTCTAGCGGCTTCACAATCTGAAGCTTCTCTGGCAGGTAGGAGCGGCTGCTGATGGACATTCCTGAATATCCAGTGAACTCTGAAAACCTGGAGTGGGTGCCCAGCGACATGATGCTCTCCGTGGGGGTAACGGAGCCGCTGTGGAGCTCTCCCTTCTCTGCCAGCTCCCGCAGCTTCCTCTCCTGCTCCTCCTCGAAGAACTTGCGCTCCGAGAGGTAATTCTCCCGCCGCAGGGACAGCCTCCGAAGGGCAGTCTCTAGGTCACTGGAGCCCGGAGTCCCAGGAGTGCCAGGCTTCTTCAGCCTGTCTTCATTCCTGAAACGTTACAGGGCACACCAAACGAACAACAAAACACAAGAGGGGAAGAAGAAAGACAAGCAAAGCTCTTAGAGATGCTTAAAGCTTCCAGGTGACAGCTCAGAGACCTTCAGCAATACCTTTAAACTTCTATGCCTGGGGACCACCTGCCCAGATAGCTCAGAGCAAACTCCAATGCTTTGTCTCTTTCATGCTAAAATGGCTTTGCATCCTTGTGCTGGTTTGAGGCTAACTGGAACGTTTTAATGGAGAAAATTATATTCTAGGCTGTGAAAAGCAAACCCTGGTGAGGTCTGCTGCACTCATAGGCTTGCTGAGAGGTAAAAGAACAAGAACACAAACAGAGATAAGACACAGGCTCAGAGAGTCTGAGGCTCTCCAGCTTCTTGCCTTCTCTCTGCCAAGCAACCCAACTAACCACTCTGCTTCTAACCCCCCTGGCTCATCCTCCAAACTCACCTTGTGTGTATGCCAGGCCCTGGGGTAAGGCAGAGGGGTGGAAAGAAGGTGGAAGGGTGGTTGGGAGCCCCTCCTGGGGACTCTGATTGCTGGGAGGGGGATTGTGTTTGTGTATTCCCTTTAACTTGTCTATGTCTGTAACTATTCCTGTCTGTTGTGTCTGTCTCTGCTTGTACCTTGTGCTGAGCTGTGAATACAAAGCTTCATCCCTTCACTTCCATCCGGCTGAGTCTAGTCTGGGGGATTTTACAAAGTAGGGGGGGGAGGGAACTCCAAAACCATCACAATCCTACTTCCTGCCTGAAAACTCCTGTCTGGAAAAGCTGTGCTTTACTTAAGAACTTCCTCCTACAAAGAGATGAGAGATGTCTGCTTGCTGTGTGTCTCTCCCAGCTGCACCAAGTCAAGCAAGCAGGCCACAACTCTCAGGGCCAATGCTGCAGGAACACCACAGTGAGTCACAAGAGTGCATCATGCTGACAAATGTTCTCTGTTTAGACATATTAAGTCATTTGTACTGGAAACTATACACAGCAGAGCGTGGAACTGTGCTGGGGGAAGGGACAAGTACCCAGAAATGCAAAGTTCTGATGAGTTTCACAAGTTTTCATATCAGGTAACCTACACACATACTTTCCTATTTTTAGGCTCCAAAGAGTTTGCTGTAGCTGCAGTTTAGATCAGAATCCCTGGGTTAATGGAAGCTGGTGGGAATTCAATGAATTGGAAGTGTTGACCCACACTGGCAGAGACAAAGAGCTGTTTGACATCACCTGGCAATGCTGCATCTCAGCACAGGCACAGGTTAACAGCTTCAAAACCCTTCCCCTTTCAAAACATGTGAGAGCTCAGGAGCTGCAAGGACAAAGTGCAGTAACTGTGCAAGGTGTCAGTCACTGTGTTAACTGCACCCTGTGAGGCAGAGAGGAAAAGGGAAACACTTCACTCCAGCACCAAAGCCACGTGGGTACTGACCCATTGTCAGACTCTGTCTCGAGGATGATGCTGTTGGTCTTGTTGTCTATCACCATGTTGGAGATGTCTCCTCCATAGAAGCTGGAGCGTGGGGTGCTGACACAGCTGGAGATGAGGGAGTTCATAGCAGAGGACTGGTTGGAGCCTGGGATGTTCATGGGGGAGGGAGTCATGGAGCGCTGCTTCACCACCTGGTTGACGTTCCTCACCGTCTCGAAGACCCTCCTCTGGTGCCTGGGCAGAGACAGGCACACTCACCACATGCACACACACACACCTAACAGCTTCCTCAGGAGCTCTCCTAGTCACAGCTCCACCAACCCCCTTGCCTTTAGTTTCTGTACAGTGCTATACTTGGGGTCCCATACTCCACCCATCTAATCACAGAAGGTCAGGGGCTGGAAGGGACCTCCAAAGCTCATCCAGTCCAACCCCCCTGGCCAGAGCAGCATCACCTACAGGAGATCAAGCAGGAATACATCCAGGCAGGTCTTGAGTATCTCCAGAGAGGGAGACTCCACACCCTCCCTGGGCAGCCTGTTCCAGTGTTCCATTACCCTCACAGGAAAAAAAAAAAATCCACCTCATGACTCCATGGAACTTTCTATGCCTCAGCTTCCACCCAGTGCCCCTTGTCCTGCCACTGGGCATCATCCAGCAGAGCCTGGCTCCAGCCTCCTGGCACTCACCCTGCACATCTTTAGAAACACGAATGAGGTCACCCCTCAGGCTGCTCCTCTCCAAGCTCAAGAGCCCCAGCTCCCTCAGGCTCTTCTGGTAAGAGGATGCTCCATTCCCTTCAACATTTTCATGGCTCTGCACTGGACTCTTTCAAGCAGTTCCCTAAGGTCATTCTTGACCTGAGGAGCCCAGAACTGGACACAGTATTCCAGATGCAGCCTCACCAGGGCAGAGCAGAGAGGGAGGAGAACCTCCTCCCAACCTACTAACCACAGCCCTTCTAATACATCCTAGAATGGCATTGCCCCTCCTGGTCTGAAGAGCACATTGATAGTTCATGGTCAACCTTCCATCCACCAGGAACCCCAGGTCCCTCTCCTGCTCCCTCTCCCTCTTCCATCATTCTGAAATACTTCAGACAGAACATTCAAGCACTATGTGCACAGACCTGCTTAAATGTATTTCAGTACCTGAAGGGAGCCTACAAGGAAGCTGAGGAGGGACTTTTGAGGCTGTCAGGTAGTGACAGGACTCGGGGGAAGGAACGAAGCTAGAAATGGGGAGATTCAGACTGGAGGTGAGGAAGAAGTTCTTCAGCATGAGGTTGGTGAGAGCCTGGAAGGGGCTGCCCAGGGAGGTGGTGGAAGCCTCAGCCCTGGAGGTGTTTAAGGCCAGGCTGGATGAGGCTGTGGGCAGCCTGATCTAGTGCGAGGTGTCCCTGGGCATGGCAGGGGAGTTGGAACTGGCTGATCCTTGTGGTGCCTTCCAACCCTGACTGATTCTGTGATGAACCAAAACGAAGTGCAAGAGCATCTCAGTACATCAGCTATGCTTACAGCCACTGCTCATTACAAGCTCATTTCCACACAGCATGGATCTGCACTCAGTTCTTAGCTGTGAACTGGTTAATAGCTTTTAAAAGAGAATTCAAATTTATTCTCCTGAGCATCTCTATGCAAGCAAGTCTGGGATCAGTTCTTTTTGAAACCAATTTCCAACCCCCCCTTAAATACACATCCTTTAGAAAAACAATTCAGAAATATGAAGGAGAGGTTGCCAAGGCTGAAAACCTCATTTCTGACCTACTTTTACAGTCGATTCTTTATCCTGAGTGTTCTGATCTCACCACAAGCATTGTTCATCTACCTCAAGAGGAAGATCAGATGACACTCCAGCAGAAGCTTCCTGACTAAACAAACCTTGCCCTGCATCATTCTGCAGAAATGCCACTGCTGCTTTGCTTTATGGTTCAACAAAGGCTGAAGATGAGAGCAGCACATCTCTTCCAGGCATCTTCCACCCCCAGCACTGCTACAGAATAACACTGACAGGAGGCCCTCCCTTCTGCCCACAATGCTGAACAGTTGCAATCTCAGTGTGCAGGCTCCAAGTTTACAGCTGCATTTAAGAAGCTGAATCTATCAATAAATGGTCCCACAAAAGTCACAATTACTACTGCTGTGCAAATAAAATCAAGACAAGCCACAGAACAAAGTGCAGAAGCAGCTATCCTCCTTTGGTGCATGCACAGCAATATAAAAGACATTCTACAGAAGTTCAACTATCTGGCAATTGCATTACTCTGGAAAGAAAAAAAGATCCCATGGAAGTGTTGGAGTGGGTCCAGAGGAGGCCACCAAGATGCTGAGAGGGCTGCAGCAGCTCTGCTGTGAGGACAGGCTGAGAGAGTTGGGGCTCTGCAGCCTGCAGAAGAGAAGGCTTCCAGGAGAGCTTGGAGTGGCCTTGCAGGATCTGAAGGGGGCTACAGGAAGGCTGGGGAGGGACTATTGACAAGGTCTGGGAATGGCAGGACAAGGGGCAATGGGTTTGAAGTGTCAGAGGGGAGATTGAAAGTGGATGTTAGGAGGAAGTTGTTTGCAGTGAGAGTGGTGAGACACTGGCACAGGTTGCCCAGGGAGGTTGTGGAGCACAGAAGCACAGAATGGGATCTCTGATCACATTGAGTGATTCTGTGCTCTACAACCTCCCTGCAGGTGTTCAAGTCCAGGTTGGATGAGGCCTTGAGTGACCTGTGCTAGTGAGAGGTGTCCCTGCCTATAGTGCGGAGTTGGAACTGGCTGAGCTTTGAGGTCCCTTCCAACCTTACCATTCTATGATTTATTTCTAAAAGCCTAGCTTAGCAACTTCCTCCCTTCTCCTCAAACAACAACTGCCTGCAGGTCTGATCAGTCAGGAAGCAAAGCCCTGCAGTCGTACGCGAAGTCCGGAGAGTCAGGGTCATCCAAATGCAGCTCCTTCCTCATCGACCCTTCTATCTCTGCTGCCAACGAGTCCTGGGGAACACAAGCACAGAGGAAAGCAAACAGCACACTATTAACAGCCTGGCACCCAGAAAAGAATGACTTAGGTAAAGGAGTAACTGAAAAAAGTGTCATCCCAGGAAAAAAGGGCTTAAAGGCTGCTCAAGAGTTGAGGCCAGCTGAGAGGCTTCCCTCTTTCTTCCTCCCTCATCTGGCTGAGAGGGGCTGCACATTCTCCAGGGTTTAAATGTACCACACCAGCTGAGCCAAGCTGGCAATTCAGTGCCACTGCCCTAACTGATGCTACCAGATTATATACATCAGCCACAAATATTCTTTAATGAGCCTCTGAATCTTCTCTGGCCCTAACCCAAGAACATGTTTAACCTGCTCATGTGACTTTGGAAAGCATTTGTAATGTTACATCCCTAAGGGCAGTGAAGAAATGTAAGAAGCTCCGACTTGAAATCAGCCACCACAGTACAGCAGATGTGTAAGAACTGTGTGACAGCCAACTAATGCCACCCATGAAGCACAGTGTAAGCAGAACCTGTGAGTTCTGGAGCAAGGAACTGCACAGCACCACTGCTTTGGAAGCAGGTGTGGCAAACAGGTCAGTCAGGTGTCCCTGAACACTGCATTTCACCCATGCTCATATCTGGCCTAGCATCCTACCCCTGAAGTTGCAGGACAGCTGCAAATAGATTTCCTCTGGTCTGCTGATTTCTGTTGTGTGCACGTTTTTTGTTCAGTCTGCTTACCATAGGGAAGAGACCAAGAGAGTGGTACCGACGTGATGTGGCATTGGGCATTGTCTTGTTCCTAAGGTTCTTCAGCTCCTCTTGAGCCTCATGAAGCATCTCCATGCACTCTGCATACTTGTCCTCCAGCTCTCGTAACTGCAACACACCCAGGACAGTCCAAGACGTTATGGGCTGTACTACAGACACAATGAGTCTAGTGCAGGACAACAGGAAGAGATCCTGCTGATGTCTTCCCTGCAAAACAGAATCTCAGAATGGTAGAGGACCATCCAGTCCAACCCCCTGCCAGAGCAGGATCACGCAGGGTAGGTCACCCAGGAACATGTCCAGGAAGGTTCTGAATGTCTCCAGAGAGGGAGACTCCACAGCCTCTCTGGGCAGCCTGCTCCAGGACTGTGTCACCCTCCCCATGAAGAAGTGTCTCCTCACGTTGAAGGGGAACCTCCTGTGCTCTAGCTTGTCCCCTTTGCTCCTTGTCCTGTCACTGGGCACCATCAAAAACAGCCTGGCACAGTCATCTTGACACCTACCCCTCAGATATTTATAGGCAAAGCACGAGCTCAATCCTTGTGAAGCACCAGAGATACAGAAGGCCCAGCAGCAGGAAAGCCTGTGCTGGTCTGAGCTAACTGGAATATTTTAATAGAGAAAATTATAGTACAGGCTGTGAAGGAAAACAATGGGGATGTCTGCTTCCAGAGAAATCCAGTTTCTGGGAGTGCAGTGGCAGGATGGTCACCATCACATCCCACAGGATGTGATAAAGTCTCCACCATGGCAGTTCCCACAAATAAAAAGGACACTCTTTCTTTCTAAACATCTCTGCAAGCCTATGAGTAAGTGCTCAAACCAGCACAAAGCCTCCACAGGCACCCTCACCTCCAAAACCACACAGGCCGAGTAAAGACACATCCTGATGGGACTAAAGCTTCAATTCATTGCCTTTTGCACATTTTGTGAGTGCGGCACCCAGCAGGCAGCCCTGGGTTGCTTCAGTTTATGCACTGAACAAATGCAGTCTGAATGAGCTCTTCTGTGCTAGGGCACTATTCAGAACAGGCTTGAATCAGCAGCCTACAGAAGGCAAGCTCTAAACAAGCTCCTGTGCAACCCAGAAGCCTCAGTTGCTCAAACTTGTGCTAGCTGAAGGAGAAGAGAATAGGAAGGAAAGGTTCTGATCTCTGCCAGGAGCAGCAAAGCTCCTTAACTCCATACATGTCAGGCAGAATTACTTAATGCTTCTGATCCAGCTCAGACCAAAACCCTTGTGGTAAAGTGAACAGCTATTGGCCTACTATTAATTATTGTAATCCTAATTAAGGGACTCACCTCTGCTGTAAGCTGTCTCTGGGCATCTTTAGCAGCTCCCAAATGCTGGACAAGTTCCTCATTTTCAACTGCACACTAAAACATGTCAAAAAAAAAAAAAAGTTACAAATAGTGTGATGTTTGTCCTCTGCTGGTGTTTGTATCCTGTGCCACAGGGAAGTAAGAAAAGTGGACCTTTTCACAAGACCCTCTCTGCAGCAATGTCAGTCCACAAGTCAATTTTAAAACATTTAAAATGTTAAGCTGAGAAAGCTCAGCATTAATCTGTGACTTGCTAAATGGACCTACAAAACAAATGCCCACTGGAACACCTGCACTGACATTCTGATCTTACTGAAGCCATTCAACTCCAGGCAGAATTTCACATCTAACATTTGAAATCACACAGCCACAGAATGGTAGGGGCTGGAAGGGACCTCCAGAGATCAGCCAGTCCCAACTCCCTGACAGACCAGCATCACCCAGGGCAGGTCACACAGGAACACATCCAGGTGGGTTTGGAAAGTCCCCACAGAAGGAGACTCCACAACCTCTCTGGGCAGCCTGCTCCAGGACTCCAGCACTCTCACAATGAAAAGGTTTCTCCTTCTGTTCCCATGGCACCTCCTCTGCTCCAGCCTGCCCCCAGTGCCCCTTGTGCTGCCACTGGACATCCCTGGCAGAGCCTGGTGGTGTCCTCCTGACACTGCCCTGCACATCTTCAGCACAGCATTGAGGGCAGCCCTCAGGCTCCTCTGCTCCAAGCCCCCAGCCCCAGCTCCCTCAGCCTGGCCTCACAGGAGATGTTCCACTGCCTGCAGCAGCTTTGTGGCTCTGGGCTGGGCTCTTTCAAGCAGTTCCCTGAGGTCCTTCTTGATCTGAGGGGCCCAGAACTGGACTCAATATTCCAGATACATCCTTAAATCAACTGATGCTTTCTAGTCATGTAGACTAGATATTAATGTCAAACAAGGTCACCCAGAGAAGGAGGCTGGAGAATTCCCTCCAGGCTCTTAGTTTACAGAGGACTGGAACTTGTCTTCCAGCTACAAGAGCAGCAAGTCACAAAGGATTCTTGCAGCTGCTTCCTTACAGCTTTGGCCTTCTTCTGCAGGTCAACTATCTGTGAGAGCAGGTGAGTGATTTCCTCCTGCTGCCGGGCAGCATCTTCTGTCTTCTTGGCTAACTCCTCAGAGATATTGGCAATCTGGATGTTGGCATCCCCTGGGAGGCAAGTGGTCACAGTCAGCATCACAAGAGCAGAAAAGCAAACAGCAAGATGCTCTCTTGCAATAGCACTGCTGTGTTCAGCAGAAGTCTGCCCCAGCACACAGCAAGGTGCTTCTGAAAAACAACAGCAGGACACAGCAGCAGAAAAGCACCAGGTCCCCCTGCTGCAAATGAAGCTGCACTGTCCTGTAACACTTTTCCAGTGCAGAACTCTTCTGCAGCTGAGATTTATTCAGCTCAGAGGCAGAATTTTCTGCTGTGACATTTCAGCCAGATGTTTTCTCCTCGTGGCCATTTACATAAGGAAAGTAAGGATCACAGGATGTTAGGGGTTGGGAGGGACCTCCAATGATCATCAACTCCAAACCCCCTGACAAAGCAGGGCCATAGAATCTAGCTCAGCTTGCACTGAATGCATCCAGGTGTGTCTTGAAAGTCTCCAGAGGAGAGAGACTGCACAACCTCTCTGGGCAGCCTGTGCCAGTGCTCTGGGACCCTTACAGTACAGAAGTTCTCCCTTGTGTTGAGCTGGAACCTCCTGTGTTGTAGCTGCACAGAACAAGACTGACTGATCTGACTCAGGTTTGGGTGTTGGCTTTTTTTACATTAAATGGCACTATCTTGAGTGAGAAATGAGAAGCAGTTGGGACATACTTAGCTCTTTGACACAGTCATTGACAAGCTGTTGTTCCTTCTCTTCATAAGTTATGGTTTCTGTCTTCAGCTGACAGGCCTGGTCAAGAGATCCACATCAAATATGGCACATTAGCAGGTCTGCTCTCTGCCAGTGTTGCTGCCCTCCCATCTGCTCAAAGGCAGGCTTTTCTAACCACCCCTCCAGCAAGAGGAAGGACTACACTCACTGCCTGCCCCCTTTCGCGTTCTGGACAAAGGAGCCCGGTGAAGGCTCGGCAGAGCCATGACTCTGCAGACATGTGGCACCACTGTCACCATGTTCCACTAGATGTCACTTGTGGATTTTGCACTGAAAATACAATAAAAAGCCCTGAGCATACAAGAGAGGAGCAGGCAGGGCTGGAGCTGGTCACCTGGCCAAGGCCAGGTATCACCACAAGCTGGCTCAGGGCCCACTTCAATGCCCCAGTCCAATGCTCATGCATTTAACACCCACTCAAGGGAAAGGACTGGCATTGCAGCTGCCTATCCCACAGAAAATCTCAGTGGTGCCTCCCTCCCTGTGCTGCCTTTTCTGCTCTGGTTCCAGGGGTGCCAAGAGGACTGCAGCTACAGCCAGCTGGCTCCGTCGGGCAGCCCTTGGTGGGTCTGTGATCTCTTCAGAGTGCTTGTGAGCTGAAAGGACACAGCCTGCATCTGTAGAGAACTGTGGAGCTCAGGGGGGCTGGCTCTGGCTGTGTCTTGTGCCTTGCTGTCACAAACTGCATCTCCCTGGAAGCCAGCACTACGTGGGGCTCTCCTAGCAGCTCCTGATGTAGTCAGTCACACTGAGTTCTAGTCCTGCCTTCGCTATCCTCAAGCCACCCCACCTATTACTCACCTTCCTTGCACAACTTCTTCATGAATCATAAAAGCATTTAAGTTGGAAGAGACCTTTAAGATCATCAAGTCCAACCATTAACCCAGCACTGCCAAGTCACCACAAAAGACAGCCCTCAGCACCACATTACACAGCTTCTAAATACTTCCAGGGCTGGTGACTCCACCGCTTCCCTGGGTGGCCTGTTCCAGGCCTTGACAGCCCTTTCTGTGAAGAGATTGTTCCTAAACCTCTCCAGTGCAACCTGAGGCTGCTGCCTCTTGCCCTGCCACTTGTAACTTGGAAGAAGAGACCAGCCCACACCTGCTAGGACCTCCTTTCAGGCAGTCAGAGGGAGCAAGAGGTCCCTCTCCAGGCTAAAGAACCCCAGTTCCCTCAGCCACTCCTTGCAAGATTTGGGCTCTAGACCCCTCAGGTTCTGCTGCCCTCTGGATAAGTTGCAGCATCTCATTTTTTAGGCAGAAGCACAGAAAATAGAATTATTCATAAAAGATTAAATTCTGAGTGTTCTGACAGAGAGGGAGCAGTGCACAAGCTTTTACAGGCTGTGTCACCCAGGAAACAAACAGAACATCATCAGGAAGGAAAAGGTAAGAGAGCCACAGCTGGCTGACAGCACCAACAGCTTTACTTGAAACACAAACAGAAGGCAGCTCCTGCAAATTTGGGCTGGCAGTTTTTGACAGAGACCAGGCCAGCCTACACACTTGATGCTTATCTCACAACTACCAGGTCAGACCCTTGAGATCCATTTAGGGGTGCAGTCCTGAGCTCCAACACATGGCCACAAACCTGCATCTTCTACTGGCAAGAAAGCTTTGTGGGTAGCTTTGTATGGCTTCCAGGTTTCAACCTTTCCCTCCTTTAGAAGGGTGACAGTGATAAAAGCAACAACCAAGAGATGTGTCACAGGTGCCCTTAGCTAGACAATCTCAACTTCCAGTACACACTTCTCAAGACCTGTGTGTTGAAATGAACATCTGTACTAAGCAAAACACAAGGGGAGCAATCTCACCTCAGATCTTAGCACAACATTCTCCTCTTCAAGGTCCTTGAGTTTCTTTTGGAGAGAATCCAAGTGGAAGTAGTTCTGGACGGAGGAGGAAGATTCATTCCTCTTCAGCCTTGTAATGAAAACAAGAGTTTTAACACACTTTGACCTGGATTATGGCCAAGGTGACAGAGGAACAGTCTGAGCAAAGGTCTCAGAACCAGATAGAGCTGCACAGAATCACTGAACGGTCTGGGTTGGAAGGGGCCTCAAACGTCATCCAGCCTGAGCCCCTCTGCAGTCAGCAGGGACATCCTCCTCTAGATCAGATTGCTCAGAGCCCTGTCAAGCATCATCTTGAATATCTCCAGAGATGGGGCCCAACCAGCTCCCTGGCAAAGCTGTCCCAGTGTTCCAGCCCCCTCCTGGTAAAAAGCTTGTTCCTAACATCCAACCTCCGCCTGCTCTCCCCAGCGTGCAGCACAGCTCGCTCACACCAGTGTGTCTGGGCAGCAAGACATTTGCAGTCACCTCTTTTTTCAAATGTGTGCACTGCTCCACTCATGTCCTACAGAACAGTTACACAACCAAGGCTATGAGAAATGAAACCACCTCACTGCAAGGAGCAACCCAGTAGCCTCCTGACAAACACTGCACACTTTGCAGCGACGCAGCAGTGACTCTGCAAGCAAGGGCAGACAGCCCCTCGGAGCCTGCCGTGCCCTTCAGCCAGCTAACTGCCTGGAGCCCAGCCTGGGAGCCATCACTTACTTATTTCCCTCTGCTTGGAATTTTTCCTCAGCACCCCGAGGCCCTCCAAGAGCAAAGGTCACCGTGCAGCATGTTGTGGCACAGGGTGCAAAGGCCTGTGGCACCGTGGGCTGCTGCAGCTGGCACCTACACGGTGGCTCAGTTCCCATGGGAGCTGCAGCACTGTGCCAGCAGCCTCCTTACACAGTGTCCCCTCCTGACTCTTGCTGGCACCTGGTTAGCCAGCTGGGCCAGCACAAACCTTTCCAGCTGGTGCCAGGCACTAAGCTCAGAGTCCTGGGTAAATAGTTCCAGCCAACGCAGAGGCTGCTTTTCAGAGCTCTAAAGGTGCCCAAGCTCCACATGTTTAGTCCCAGAGGAAGGGTCAGTGCTGCAGGCTGATGGACTTACGGGGTGGAACAGACAGACTCTGGCTCACTCTCCTCAGCAGCACTGGTGTAGAACTGGAGCAGCTCATCTTTCATGGACAGCTCATGCCGCAGCTGGGAGACCTGCACAAAGACCAGAGCATGGACTGTCTAGGCACTGCTGAGGTCAAGCCAGCACAGATCAGCTGGGCAGGCATCCTCCAAGCACCATCCTCAGACTAAACCAAGAGGCCAAGGCAGGCCAGAACCAGCATTCCTCTATTTTTCAGAAAGAAAGAATGAAAATGATCCCTTTCAAATTAGCCATGAAATGCACAGGTCTGTATCACTTTGCCACCACCTGTCAATGTGGCACCATTTGACCTGCTTAAAGGTCTGGCCAGAAGGTTCTGTCAGGGCAAGTTTAGAAGGTCCAAGAGATGCAAAGCTAAATTATTTATGCTATGATACACACACCAATAAAACCTTAACTTTATACAAGAGTGATTTGTCTGGGGAGCCTATGGGTTCTTGTGCTGGTTTGAGCTAATTGGAATATTTTTTAATAGAGAAAATTATACTGTAGGCTGTGAAGGTAAAACCATGGTGATGTCTACTTCACTCAGAGGCTTGCTGCGATGTTTAGGTATAAGGAAACCATAACAAAGAAGATAAGAGTCTCTCGAGCTGGCAGTCTGGGTCACGAGGGCCTTACTTGCTGGCTTGCTGCTTGGGTCTTGGGCTAGCAGCTCTGGCTTCTCCTCTCTGCTGAATAACTTCACTAACCACTTTTCTTCTAATCCTCCCCAGCCGATCCTCCTTGTGCGTAAGCCAAAGCTTGGGGTAAGGTGTGGGAGTGGGGAGAAGGTGGAAGGGTGGTTGGGAGCCCCTCCTGGGGTCTCTGATTTCTGGGAGGGGAGTTGTGTGTCTGTATTACCTTAAACTTGTATATTTCTGTAAATATTCCTGTATATACTGTATATATATGCTTGTATATTGTGCTGAGCTGTAAATAGAGCTTCAAATCTTAACTTCCAGCCGGCTGAGAATCTAGTCTGGGTCATTTCAAAGTGTGGGGGGGCAGGGAACTCCCAAACCGTCACAGTTCTGTAAATGAGAATTCCAGAAGTACTAAATAAATTCTACTCCCTCTTGCCCTTACAGACAGTTGTCTTAGTTGCCATTCTGCTCAGATATTAAAAATTCAGCATTAATGGAAAATCTGAGACTTAAAGACAGATCTTTGACACAAAAAAGTGCCATGGTTTTGAAGCCTGATGAGCTCTGCCTCAAAAGCATCCACTGCTGGAGGAGTCCTAATGCCAGTGTGAAAGATGGGTGTTGACAGAACATATGGCCTGACATATCAAGCCACCTGCTAAGAAGCTTATTTCAGGAGTGGCATTAGGACAAGTGCCACCAGAGTCCCTCTAAATAAAAATAGATCTGGAGAGAGGCAGCCCATGCCTGTCCTCCACCTTCCCCACTCCAATGCTCCCTTCTGCTGGATGGTAGAGGTGCACTGGCCTGCCCACTCAGTGTAGCCATACATCCCAGAAACTGCCACGCTGACCAACACATAAACTGGTTTGCTCTCTGACTTGGGCAGCAGACAACAGCTCTCCTCTGGGACAGGAGAGAATTGGCTTCCTGGCCAAAAAGGGTAGGTGACATTAAAAGATGTTACTCCTACATGCGTGCTCCATCACCATGGATCACACAGCCAGGACCCCTCCATCCATGCTTTATTTCTCAGCCAAACTCAGGTACCAATCAACACCTCACAGCCTTCAGCAGTTTTAATCTTTCAACTGCTTAATCCACTGTGGAACAAAACAAGCAAGCAACAGGTAGTGAGGAAGACACAAATGAAGGCTGAGAAAGGCCATGGGGAAGAAGAGAAGCACACAAAGGGAAGCAGGAGAGGGGAACTGACTGGTGAGGCAATCAGGAGAGGGGAAACATGCAGAAGGCAGAGGAACAAGGACAAGACAGGGAGAAGAAAGCTGTGGGTACAGTGGCTTAAAACAAAAAGAGCAGCTGGCTTCAGAGGCAAATGCACTCTGAGCAGAGCAAAATGCAATGATTTGAAGCATTGCTCTTTTTTCTCTCAGATCAGCTGATTTGAGTCAACAGATCACGTCACCTTCCTGATCACAGTCTGCCAAGTGCAGAGGCTGTAACAATGCCTGAGCAATGCTGCTGGCCACAAGATGCCCAGCCAATTAAGCACAAACAAGGTGAAGCTAAGAAGGGAAACTGCCCCCATAGGTGCAGACAGAACACTCAGGCACAACTTCTCACCTCTTCCCTGATGTGGTCTACTTGCTCCTCCAGGAACTCATTTCTCTCTGTCAGTGACTTGTTCTTCTTCAGCAGCGACTGGCCAATGCGAGCAGCTAATTCCAAGTCCCGTTCTTTCTGTGGGGCAGTAACAAAGGAAAGCTTCTCTCAGGTGTTCCACTCACCAAAGTGTCTCAGGGAAGGTAAAATTGTCATGGAAAGAGAGGCACAAGCACCTGAGCAATGAAAAGACTTCTCTCTGAGGGCTTGGCTTGTTGGTTTTTGCTAATGTCGTTTTTTTGTTCCTGCTTATGTTGGCTTCTGAGCTACCAGGGTGCACCTGCAGCACAGCGGCAGCCTGGGCTGCACCCAAAGCAGCATGGCCTGCAGGCTGAGGGAGAGCATTCTGCCCCTCTGCTCTGCTGAGACCTCACCTGGAGGACTGCATCCAGATCTGGGAAACCTCAACAGATGAAGGACATAAACCTTGGGTTTGAACTGGCAGAGGGGAGACTGAAACTGGATGTTAGGAGGAAGTTGTTTGCGGTGAAGGTGGTGAGACACTGGCACAACCTCCCTGGAGGTGTTCAAGGCCAGGTTGGAGGAGGCCTTGAGTGACCTGTTCTAGTGGGAGGTGTCCCTGCCTATGGCAGGGGGTTGGAACTGGCTGAGCTTTGAGGTCCCTTCCAACCTTATCATTCTATGAATCTGGATGGAGCAGGTCCAGAGTGGCACAAAAATGATCATGGGGCTGGAGCAGCTCTGCTATGAGGACAGACTGAGGGAGCTGAGGGCTAGCAGCCTGCAGAAGAGAAGGCTCCAGGGGGACCTAATAGCAGTCTGCCATTATCTGAAGGGGTTACAAGCAGGCTGCACAGAGACTGTTTGCAAAGCCCTGCAGGGACAGACAAAGGACAATGGCTTGAAATGAGAGCAATGTAGACTAAGATTGGATGTGAGGAACAAGTTCTGCACCATGAGGATGCTGGAACACTGCAACAGGTTGCCCGGGGAGGTGGTTGAGGCCCCAACCCTGGAGATATTCAAGGTCAGGCTGGACAAGGCTCTGAGCAACCTGCTCTGGTGGAGGATGTTGCTGCTGGGTGCAGTAGGATTGGACTGGATGAGCTTTGGAGGTCCAACCAGTCCAACCAGTCTGTTTCAGCCTCATTATTCAGAAAAGCCTGAGCCATGAGAACCACTGAACCATGCCCAGGGAAGCCTGGCCTCAAGGGCTGCACTGAAGCTACGTCAGTAGAACCAGAGCTGGTTTATTACAGCTTTGTCTGAGAAGTTACTGAAGGAAACAATGACATGACCTTGTAACACCATTTGCAGAATACCTTCAGAGGTTACATTTGAAAGAGTGCAGAGGGACAGCAAAAACACCAAAGAGTGTAGCTGTTTCTATGCATTCTTCAGTTTGCACTTTCTCCACCTGGAAGCAGTGCAGGGACAGAAGTGACTCCACCATGAGGAGTGTTCGGCTCCCATCCTCTTTGTGTACACTCATCCACTACTGCTTCCACATAAACCTTCTCTTTCATTTCTGCAGATGACCAAGTCTACATGAAATGGTTACTCTCGTGCCATGCTTGACCCCTTCCTCCCACTCCAAGGGCTGGCAATAACCCACCTAGACCACAGGTACCAACAGCAACCTGAGCCTTATCCTGCTGGTGACTTCTGAGGAGCTGAAACTTGGGGGTGCTACCCACCTGGCAGAGGACAATAAACTGCATGGAACTCTGCACCATTCATTAAGCTTTACTGTTCAGCACTTTCTTCTTCAGCTACTAGATCTTCACAACAGTGGGGAAACAGTGCTGGAATTAACTCCTCACCTGCCTGTAGTTTGACATCATTTGAGGAAGAGTTTTCTCCCCATCGCTGCAAACACTGCTTGGGGCTTATTTACTGCCCCAACAGCCATGCAGATTTTATGACTGAAAGCTTCCTTATGCCCTGTAGGCATCAATGACAAAGCCTGCAAAGCCTACAGCTACCAGCCACAGGGACCTGAAGCCTGTGAATTTGAAGAGAAGTTATGCAATGATGAGTGAACATAAAGAGAGGTTATTGATCACTGCTGTGCCTCCAAGCTGCACTCTACCAAAGGTTTCTGAAGGCCAGGCAGTGAAAGACAGTGGCATTATCCAGCCAGGACACAGCTCTATAATCTCATCTACAATCTCTCAGAACAATGGGCCCCACAAAGTTACCCCAAAACTGTCTGCTTTACTTAGCAAACCAAAATAGTGCTCAGTAACTTGGCTCACCTCAGCCTGCTTCGGCAGGAGGGTTGGGTTTGATCATCTTTGCAAGCCTTCTCCAACCCCTAACGTTGTGTGATCCATATGACTGAGCTACCCAAATGACTTTTACTTTGAAAGCAGGTTGAGGTGCTTGAGTGTGCCCAGAGAAGGGCAGCAAGGCTGTGAGGGGCCTGGAGCACAGCCCTGTGAAGAGAGGCTGAGGGAGCTGGAGGTGTGCAGCCTGCAGAAGAGGAGGCTCAGGGCAGACCTCATTGCTCTCTGCAGCTACCTGAAGGGAGGTTGTAGCCAAGTGCGGTTGGGCTCTGCTCCCAGGCACCCAGGGACAGAAGGAGGGGACACAGCCTCAAGCTGTGCCAGGGGAGGTCTAGGCTGGATGTTAGGAGGAAGTTCTTGCCAGGGAGAGTGATTGGCATTGGAATAGGCTGCCTGGGGAGGTGGTGGAGTCCCCAGCCCTGGAGGTGTTTAAGAGGAGGTTGCATGAGGCACTTGGTGCCATGGGTTAGTTAATTAGAGGGGTTGGGTGATAGGTTGGACTTGATGATCCCAGAGGTCTTTTCCAATCTGGTTAACTCTGTGATTCTGTGAGATAAGGAGAGCACTTATTCCCCCTCACTGGAGGACACTCCATCACCTAGTCTGTACCATGGAATTTCTGTCCTCCTTTCTCCTACTGCATCTGGGTCTGCAAAGAGAAGTGGTACTTGCCTCTTCCAGAAGACGTGTAACAGCATCTATGTCATTGTATGTTTTAGTCATCTGGCCCACTCTTTCAGCACATAAAACTGTGAGGAAATAAAACCAAGCATTAATCATACTGGCAACACTGTTAGGCAAAAATAGCCTTCTAAGAGCTTTGGTCTCTGCAAGCTTTCATCGTTACAGCAACTTTAGGTTAAGTGAATCAGAAGGTAAAAATAATACTATCAAGCTAATAATACTGTCATGCTCACCTCAACACACTGATGCTCACCTCTTCAAGTTCAAATGAAAACACAAACATTTCACCTTTGTAACAGACAACAGTGGCAGAGCAAACCACTGAAGTGTTAAAACTTCAGGGGAAAGGGGGGAAAGTGAAAACATCTTCTTAGATATGTAATTAGGAGTAGTTCATCATGTCACCTAGATGCAACGGTGTTCCTCCGTGAATAAGCTACTCAAACACTGTTAGTGACACTGATGAGGGTAAAGATATTAAGTCATACGTTGGTAGGAAATGGGTTCTGTGATATGAGACAGCAAAGTAATTACAAGATGCATACAATGTAAGAAAGGATTCCTGGACCGCCCAGACCACATCAGAATGACCACAGAGAAGGTTAATCACCCTGCTGGAAGCAGGAGGGATGGCAAAGGAATCAGGAAGTATGCAAAAGTTTAGTCTGCCAGCACAGCTGATCCTTTAAGAAGCTACAAGGACTCATCTACAGGTCTGCAAGCTTTCTAAAAATCCACCCCCAATCAGAGGCCACAACAGCTCTTCCTGCTCAACCCCCACAGGCTACTCACTTTCACCTGCTCCTGTTAATGAACTGTTAATGAAGTTCCATTGATTACACGGGCATGGCTTATCAGGCTGCTGTAGCACAAACTGTGCTTTGGGGATTTACCCTTAACAATGGCAGTTAAAGCTCAAGCTGATGGATTAACTAATGCTGCCCTAACACCCATCAGGGCAGAGATGGATGGATACACAGATGGATAAAGGCCTCATGAGACTTCAATGACAGAGTATTGAGTACGGTACCATTACCGGGGGCAGCCCGTCACCGCCGAGTACGGTGGCGTTACCGGGGGGCAGCCCGCCACCGCCGAGTACGGTACCGTTACCGGGGGGCAGCCCGCCACCGCCGAGTACGGTACCGTTACCGGGGGGCAGCCCGCCACCGCCGAGTACGGTACCGTTACCGGGGGGCAGCCCGCCACCGCCGAGTACGGTGGCATTACCAGGGGCACTATGTCACCCTAAGGAACCAACACCACCCAATTTGTGAACACACAACCTACACCTGTAGATATTCTCATTTCTCCACGGCTGTTCCCGAGGATAGAGTCCTGAAAAGACTTCCAGTATTTAGTGCCAGCAGCAGTGCCAGTGAACTCTGAAGGATGCCACTCTGAAGACTACTGCACTTAGCCAAATAACAGAGTCTGAAAGTGGGAACCTTCAAGTGGTAACCTGACAACTATGACAGAGCAGTACAAGGAATAGCTATACCACTGCACTAGCACCAACGCAGTGTGTCTAAACTACAGGCTGGAGTACTGAAAAGCAGCACGACACAGCTAAAAAAGAAAAGGTGAAGTAACCTGCAGAGAACATCAACTATAACAAAGTTATAGTTGGTTAAACGGGAGTGTTCCATAAAACCTTCACATCAGGACACATGGTGTCACCTTCAGGAGACTATTCACAGTAAAACCATAAACCTTTCCCTCTCCCATGCTTTTTTTTCCTTTTCTTTAAACATATTAAGGTCCTAAGTCCTGCCATAAAACATCTCAGAAGCCCTGACACCAGCAGGTTATTCCCCTGTGCACTGAATAGTTCCCCCAGTTATAGCATTCCCTCACTACTGCCAAACAAGGTTTGAGATGGTCAGCAGCAAGCTGCCAGGGCTGGAGCTGGGTTAGAGCAGCACACAGCTCACCCTAACTCTGTACCTAGCACTAACAAACCTCACTGCTGACAGCTCCCCAGCTCCAGTGAAGGTACAACGTTCCTACCATGCCAGTTGATAAAAGGTGCTGCTCCCAGACACAAGCAGGGCACTCAGCTGGGGCAGGGCTGATAAGGGCTGATCCCTGGGGCTGCTCTCCTGGCCGCTCCTTCAGAACTCACCCTTTAACGCCGCAGGGCAAGGCATGGCCAGATCACACCCCGAGCACTGCTGATCTGCTCACCAGTGGGCTTGGACTGGAGCTGAGCAAGAAGGTCTTCAGCAGGCCAAGCTGGGTGAGTTCTTGAGCAGCTGAGTCTAGCTGAGAAGTGTCCCTGTCCATGGTGGGAGGTTGGAGGAGATGAGCTCTGAGCTCACTTCCTAGCTGAGCCACTCTGATTGTACGAGACTTCTGTTGGTCACAGTTTCAACAGAAGGCTTCATAGCCTGTTCTGCAAGCATAGGAGGGTTTCAAAGCCTCACACATCCTCTTCACTATCCAAGTGGATGCAAACTGCATCTAATAAAAAGGCTGCTTCTAGCCAGCTACCACTACACACAATAGAGCCAAAGCACAGAACTATGAACTTAAAGTTTTTTCTTTGGGGAAGAAGAATAAACTTTCAAGGAGGGACAAGCCTCCATCCCTCAGAAATGAAGGCTTGTGAGGAAGTGAAGGTGAAAAGCAAAGGGAGAGAAAGCAATTTAAATGCAGCACTCAAGAGCCCTCAAAGCAGCCTCTCAGTATGGGTGTATGTTAGTCAGCCTCCACACAAGACATGTTTGCCCGGAGTTCAGTGACTCTTATTTCCTCAGCATTAAAAAATTAACTCCCAAGGAAAAAGACAAACTACTCTGAAAAAACGCTGAGCTCTGACCAGTGAGGTATGGAGAGGCAAACCCTCACACAAACTCCACATCTCTAATGGATTCTGCACTGTGGGCTCCTGGCCTGCTGGAGTCTGATGACTCTGGAAGCCTGGTACCACTGCTGTAAAGATAAAACAAGAGCAAATGAAGGACAATGCCCTGTAATACAAAACCTACAGGGCCAATTCACTGACCTCTTTTTGTTCACTTGCAAATCAGTAGTGGTTTTGCTGGAGGCTGATGTAGAGCAGGGTGTCTAAATGCAGGGATGCAAACAAATATTCAAATCAAATATGCTTTGCACCTCTCAGTTTATGCAGAAAGCTACATACAACAGAGTAACAGTAATAACAAAGTCTGCAGCCAGGGGAGGGGCCACACGAGTCCAGAAGTGGTTAGAAAATGTGTTCTGGTAACTGCTTTGAAATTCATGCTGCAGGAAACAAAGACCAGAGAAAGCTTTCATCACATTATATTCATGACAGGACTAAATAGGTGCTACCAGGAACATACCTGCAGCTCTAAGTATTTGGGATCCTTTAAGAGCCAAATAAATACTGCACATATCAAGTATTTGCTCCGCCTCAAAGCACCCAGCATCATCTTTGCACCCTCTTAAAGCTTACACATTCACAGGACTCAGATTTCTGTTTGCTTTTCAGCACCAATGCAGCATCTGACTGGAAGTTTCTTTCAGGCTCTCAGCACTGCCTCAAGCACTGGCTTCAGACCTGAAGATGCTCAGGAAGAAGAGGGAGAAGTATGTCCCCCCCCTAGATTGCTCCCTGAAAGTCACATAGCCCCTCAACATGCTGCTTAGAGGAAAAGTGTGTTTCCAGGAACAGGAAACACCCCCAGGTGAGCAGTGGAGGAAGAACTCTACTATTGAGAGCTGCTTCAATGAGCCACCAGCCTCCAAACGGGGGATTCAGGTGAAAGAAAAAAGCAAGAAAACACCACCAACACAGAAAGCAGCATCACAGGTGTCCTCAGCCCCTGCTCCTTGCAGCCCTCCTCTCATCCACCCTCATAATCAGGAAAGAGCTAAAGAACTAAAAGAGGACAGCCCTGGCTGGAAGCCCAACTCCCACTGCTGCTCCTCTGTTGTCAGCTGCTGGGAGACAGCCAGGGCTAAGGTGTTATAGTGACCTTTCCTTCTGGGGGCAGCCAAGACTGGCCTGGATAATTAAAGGGTCTAAGAGGGAAGACTCTTGTGCATGGCAATTTCCCTACTTCCTCAGAAACTTCAGCAGGATACAGGAATGCTGTTCATGGGTAACAGACCTCTGGCAACTTGAATGCTGATGCTTCTTACTGGCAAGGTGGCAGCAGGGGACACTGTATTTTCCCCTAAGGGTTCCCTGTCCAAAGCCTTTAACTATGGCAACCTGTATGAAATTCCTACTAAGTCAGGAGAAGCCCTGCCTCACAAAGCATCACTTCTCCTGCTTAGAGCTCTCTCCAAGCTCTGAAGACACAAAGGCAAACTCACCCCCTCCTAAAAGCTGCATGTTCAGAGGTACAGAGCACACCAACACTGGTTGTCCAGCTGTGCTCCTTACTGCCAGCTACCACTTGGCAAACATCAGCAACTGGAGGTCCTGGCAGGTTGGGCCTCCTCAGCCTTGTGCTGGTTTGTTTTCTGAAAGGCTCTTGTTGCACTTGAAGAATAAAGCACTTACTAAAACCCACAGCTGCATTGTGGAGCCCCTGATAGCTGTGCTCTGGCACTGCTTACTGCGAGCAGACAGCAACCGGAGCCAAGCACACGAGGAATTCCAGAACTGGGCCACATTATGGATATTGCCTCTCAAATAAAGCCAGCAAAATTACACCTAAAGTGTGTCAGCAGCTTCATTACTGAAAGATCAGGAACAGGAGGACTAGAAAGATTTGATACCTTTCACAGCTCAACGTGGTAGCTTCTCCCCCACCAAGGAGGAGCGTTTGGCAGCCCTGGCTAAACTGGGCCAGAGGCTTCAGGTCTGCTGCTGCCTGTCAAGTCTGAGACAGTCTGAAGAGAACTTTCAGGCTCTTCAGATGAAGATGTTAAGAGACTGCTGTCACTGGAGCGACCCTGGCGAGGGGAGTGAGGAGCAGGCACAGCATGTCAGCTGCTTCCTCAGCCTCACCTCACACTGTGCTGAGCTCCATGGAGCAGTCTGGCAGAACAGAATGCTGACAGTGATGCACAGTCAGTCAGCGAGGGCGCATGAGCACAGGGAAGAACAGCCACACACTGCCCATCTGTAGGTTTTCCTTTAGTTGTTTTTTCCCCCCACAATGTTACAGCCTAGGTTGCTGTGATTGCCAAGGTGCAGTTTGAGATTAATTTCAATACCAAGGTGTTGATTCTTCCAGAGGAAGAGATTTTACCATGCCATTTCAGCTATGGGCGAAGGGAGTTTGCTTACTGCTGTTTCTCTTATGCAGTACTCAAACAGCTTGAGAAATCCAACACTGGAGCCTCACACTGAACCCTCTGTCATTACTTCAATGACAATTTTGCTGATATTTCTTTCCTAAGGCTTGTACCTGAGCACTCAGGCAGGCTGCCATCTCAGTGTAGTTCCTCTAAGGGCATGACCTGCATCCAGTTCTCCTGTGACGTCTGAAGAAGCAAGTTCAAGGGAATTTCAGCAGGAACACCTCATGCTTGTTCCTTCTAGCAGCATAACCACAGCCACAGAGTGAAACTCAGGAAATAAGGAAAGGCAGCTGCAGAGAGTTCACCCTGCACACAGTAAGATTAATGCATGCACTGGCACAGCTCTTCTGTTGAAAGCAGAACTGGGGTTTGCAGGATTTATGACTCCCAGCCACTGAAATACTGTCTTGCCATTCTTCTCCATCCATTTCTTGGCAAGAGATGTCTGGATTGCAGTCCTTGAACTATTATAAGTGGGTGCAAGACAAGGATCTGGAGTGTAAGTCTTTCAAAGCTCTTAAAGTCACAAGCCCCTGTTACAAGCCATTTATTGCCAGCTGTCTCCCTTCCTTAAATATGGAATCCTTTCCTATCCCAGCTCTTTGGGAGGGATTTGCTGTGTCAAAGCTTTTAAGAATAAGTAGTCTCCATTTTCTTTGCTTTCAAGTGAAGACCCCTGGACAGCCTCCACTCTGTCCTTGCGGATACAAAAAGGTATTTTACCTTCTCTGAAAGTCAGGAGCATAGAATGTAGCCCATGGCAGCTGAGATTTTAACAGGGAGCACACCACATTTTTCTGTTCTCCCCCCCAACTAAACTGAGCTAGATTCTTAGCCTGCATTTGTCCAGTACTTTGGATAAGCAGTTTTTAATCTGTTACATTAGTAAACAGAAACAGTAATGAGTGGCTGCCATCACAGGTCCTAAACTTGCTAGGATCACATCCTGGGCTCCATCCAAAGCAGTGTGGCCAGCAGGTGGAGAGAGGGGAACCTGCCCCTCTGCTCTGGGGACACCTCACCTGGAGTACTGCATCCAGCTCAACACAGGGAGGACCTGGACCTGATGAAGAAGGTCCAGAGAAGGGCCACAGAAATGATCAGGGGGCTCGAGCACCTCTACTAAGAGGACAAGCTGAGGTAGCTGGGGGTGGGCAGCCTGCAGAAAGCTCCAGGGAGGCCTAATAGCAGCCTGCCAGGGGGCTACAAGAAGGCTGCAGAGAGACTGTTCTTGTGGGCATGTAAGGACAGGACGAGGACAATGGTTTGAAATGCGAGCAGAGCAGGTTGAGATTGCATGTGAGGAACAAGTTCTGCACCATGAGGATGCTGGAACACTGCAACAGGTTGCCCAGGGAGGTGGTTGAGGCCCCATCCCTGGAGATATTCAAGGTCAGGCTGGACAAGGCTCGCAACAACCTGCTCTGGTAGAGGATGTCCCTGCTGACTGTAGGGGGTTGGACTGGATGAGCTTTGGAGGTCCCTTCCAACCCAAACCATTCAATGATTCTACACCAAAACCACCACGAAAACAATGAAGTAGCAGTGCACACTCTGCACATGGAATAGACCAAAGAGAGGCTTAATTACACAATTTTCAGCCCCTCCTTTTCAAGAACGGCTGAAGTGAAGAATGCTCTCAGACTTTTCCTAGCTGATTGTAGATTTATAGCCAGATAGAGCTAAAATGTTTCTATTGCTCAGCATGGAAAGGCTGCATGCTGCTGTTTCCATCTCCTTACAGAATGGATGGATCGAGCTCCAAGAGAAGTATTATTTAGCTGTGCCCACGTGCAAAGCTAAACAGAAATAGCATCTGGCACTGTTGTGCAGCTGTAGCACTGCTACCCTGTGTGCAGGTGACCTGAGTGCACAGGGTGGGGAGAGAAGGCATTCTGAATACACCCTGAGCTTCTGAGGGGAAAGACAGAGCTAAATTTATCCCAGATAGAACTCAAGATCTTTTTTTTTTTTTCCCTCCCCTCTTGAAATCAACAAGAACAGCTTCAGCCTGCAGTCAGATCTGGCTGAAAGGTGAAGGCAGCAGGAAGAGTAAGAGCAGCAGGAGACATGTTTCAGTGTCCATTTGATCATTACAAAAAGGAATCAAACCAAGCGTTGGTTGGCCTCTCTGGAGAGGTTTACTTGCCACCTTAAGCCCCAGTTTTGAAGCCTTTTATTTTGTCACACCAGTGTGGCATAGCAGAGTGTGGTTAGCTCAGCTCCTCTCGGAGCCCCGCAGCGGGTGAGGTGTAGCTTATTGGCAGGGCACGAGTGACAGACACTGAGTTCTAAGGAAGTCGTCACAGCAAGCCCTGCACAACAGGACTGCATGAGCATGTCTGAGCCACCGAGGCTGTGGAGCCAGGACCTCTTTTCCCAGAGATGAAGAAAGGTGTAAACTCACAGCAGGTCACCTCTGTGCTACCAATCTGTCACAGCAGCCTTACACTAGGTTTATGATAGCACATTTGGAAGTAGCAGTTCTCTGCCACAGAGCTGATCGCTCACAGCAAAGTGTACAACACACAAAGTAAAATGGTGAGTGCAGCTTCTAGCACCTAAGCCCTCCCCCACCCTGCACTACTGCAGATATCCATTATTAGCACAAATCTTGACAAGAGTTTTGAGGGTTTTGTGTTGAAAGGCTAAGCCACAAGACCCAAAACTTGGATTACTCCTGCAGTCCAAGATCATTAGCAAAGCACAGTTGTTGCCCTGCTGTTCCTCTCCTTTTCAGAAGTGCCTGCTGGGAATGACCACCTAACACATGCAAATCTCATAGCACACACACACTGGAACATAGAATGGTTTGGGCTGGAAAGGATCAACAAAGGTCTTCTGTTCCATCCCCCCTGCAGTGAGCAGGGACATCCTCCACCAGAGCAGCATAAGATGTACATTTAAAAAGTGCACTACACCAAAAGAAAGAGCATTTCCCAAACTCAGTTGCATTATAGAAGAGACATTGCATAGCCTACACCATGGATTCCTCCTTCCAAAAACTGTACCTGAGATTCATCCTATTCACTTGAGTATCTTCTGAGTATTGAAACCAGAAGTCCTGGCCACATAATAAACACCCAACATGTAAAGTGTTGTACACTTAATGCACAAACATCACTCAAATCACCTATCCATTGCCATGTGCTACTGCAACAGAGGTTCAAAATGAAAAGGTGAGCAGTACCTTCTTCCAGGATATCCAGGCTCTGCCTGCTGAACCTCAGGTCCCTCTGACTTTCCTTCTCATAGTCATATTCAAAGCTTTCCTCTTCGTTTACTGCCATTGCCCAAAGTGTCCCAGATGGACACGACGCGAGGCCTTAGCCTGACAGGAGATGGGAAGTTGTATCTCAGCGGAGAGCAGAGCAAGGGCTCCACGGAGCAGGATACCATCTTTCCTCACTCACATGCTCAGCTGGGGAGCTCCTGAGCAACTGAGTGTTTGCCCTTTCGGGAGCAGCTTTGTGCAGTACAGACGGGGTGGAGGAGGGAGGAGACCGGCTGTCTAATAATTACTAGCAGCTTTATGGGACTTCTCATAGCAGCTCTGAGAGTCACCAGCTTTTGCTCAGCAGCTCCAGGAGCACGTCTCATACAATGAAGGCTCCAAGCCCCCTCCCCACCACTCCTCGTGCCAACAGCATTCTCTCTTCCCCTGCTCTTCCAAGTGAAGTGGTAGCTCCCCACAAGTGTCTCCACCACGGCCAGTGGCAGTCCAAGCCAGCCTCCGACGGCCACAGCCACTGAAGGGCGTGCACCTTCAGACTGAAGTCACCTCTGCCTTGCCTAATGCTGCAAGGAACACATCTGAGAGGAGCAGTGCCCAGCCCAAGCCTGTCCACAGGGCAGGCCCACCCAGCAGGAAGAGCCTGGGAGCTGCACACCATCGTCTGCCTGCAGTGCCCGGCGCTGCCTGAAGGGTCAAGCTGAGGGGAGGGCAGCCCTTGGCTTGCTCTTGTGAAAGAGATGATCCTTGTTGGAAGGCTGTAACAGCAGCTGCCAAGCAGCATGGCTTCCAGTCATCTTTGCTCTTGTCTGCTGGGGGGAACGAAATGTCTCCTGTCCACACAGGTGCGTTTGCAAGGGTGGTGTATCTCCTCCCTGTTTAACAACACCAGCACTCCTCCTGCTCACATCTCTGTTTCCCAGAGGCTGTGTTTGCTAAACTTGAGCAGGCACACAGGGCAGGTTAACTTTCTTAATGCAGCTTTTGGCTGCTGTGGATATTTGATGTTTGCCAGGTTGCCTCCCTGGTTTTCGATGGCAAACAGGTGCCCTTTGCCAGACAGGCACCACACCCCAGGACACAACAGGCACACAGGAACCATTTCTCTATGGTGTGCAAGCAGGGGATGGGAAGGAACTAATTTTATGTAACCATAATGAATTTTTCTGGTCCGAGTTTAGACTCTTGCTATTTATCCAAAAACAATGCAATAACATTTACATAAACAACAGCCTAGGGATGCAAAGCACATAAGGGCCTCCTTATGTGAGAGAAGAAAACTCCTTTCTGAGTAAAGCAAAAATCTTCCTGCTCAAACTGAACAACTTGATCTTGGACTGCCAAAATTTACTGCCACATGCAGCAGCAGCAATAGCCAGTGCCTGAAGGGATCCTAAAGGAAGGATGCAGAGGGACTTGTCCTGAGGGTGTCTAGAGAGAGGCCAAGGGGGAATGGTTTGGGGCTGAGGCAGAAGTTCTTCAGTGTGAGGATGGTGAGAGTCTGGAATAGGCTGCGGCTGCCTCATTCCTGGGGGTGTTGAAGGCCAGGCTGGATGAGGTCTTGAGCAGCTTAATCTAGCTGAGAGTCCCAACCCTCATCCATGGGCAGGAGTACATGAGCTCTCAGGTCCCTTCCAACCTAAGCCACTCTGTGATCAGACAGTAAGAGTTTGAAGTACCTACTTGTAATCCAGTGGTAATTCACCATATTTTAGTAATAGCCAAAGAGCAGAAATGTAGAGGGTAAAATCACTAAGAATGCAAGAAGCACTTTCTAAAGGCTAGGGACAAAAGCCCTCACAGCAACCCTGTTGGTATACCAAGGGTTTAAGGTTGCTACCAAGTGTGCAGCTGCAGCTACCCAAGTAGCTTGCAAAGGAGCGAAGTCAGTGGGCAAACTGCTGCCTAACACCACCATAACAGAGGAGTAAATGAATGCTCCCACAAGTGGACTTCTGAACAGGCAGGTGTCAAGCCAGGCTGCACAGCTGAACTTTGACTTTCAAAAGCTGGAAGGTACATGGTGCAAGGCCTCTTGTGATATCAGCAGATGATAAAAGCAAATTCAAAACGGGTGGAGAAGGAATGTGCACCCCACCCTCACATTAGCAACTCCCTTTTGATGGCATTCTGCATTAAGCCCATTTACTGCTGCAGGAGCATTTAATAGCAGCCAGGCTGCCTACATGACAGGACAATGAGCAGCTGAGGGGAAGCTGAATTGTCTCCAGGCCTCAAAAGGATATCTTCTAAACAAAAAAGATTCAAGAGAGACTTTTCTTTCCTGTAAACACAACATCAGAGACTTACTCAACAGTGGTTTTTATGGGTTGCCACTGCAAAGTAAGTGACAGCCACTGCAAAGTAAGTGACACACTGGCTGTGGTCACTGCTCTGAATTAGTGGCTGCAGACACTGAAGTCTGTTCAGGAGGCTTTACTAAGAGAGCTGCAAGGCTGGAAGCCCACAGCTGCACATCCCTCACACAACCCTTGCACCAAGGTGCAGACTCTGGTCAGCAGCTCTGCCATCAGGAAACACAAAGCTGGTTTGCAGAGGGTGAGGCTGGCCACAATACAAACAAGCCCTCACATCCTGACTCATTATTTCCAAGGAACTCAGATGTATTCAAATTTTAACTTAGACTTATCACTGAAAGCATCTCGAGGTGTGCACAATCAGCCCTGGTGGTTTCTACCCCATTTCACCACTAACAATGCTGCCTTCAGAACAAAGATCCTCTCTAAGCAAACGAGTTCCCAGGCCAGCAGCTGGAGCAGCAGCACCCAGGTTTAGAATGCATTGAGGAAGAAATGTGGGAGTTTCAGGGAGGACTTTTCAGGGCAGGGGTACGAATTGGCCACTGACTGTGTGCTTTTTATCAAGATGTGGAGTCAAGCAGAGTTGGCTGCTTCACATCTTTACAGGCTATGCATGCTTCCCACTCTTTCAAAATCCCACCCAAGTTACCTTCTGTCACCCAACCAGTGCTTTTGGAAAAGGGAATAAAATGGGCTGAAGTGGGCAAACATTGCTCTGCAAATTCAGCAGTTGAGCAAAATAATGACCTGTGAGGTCCCTTCCAACCTGAGCCATGACTCAGTGACAAATGTCACCTTCTCCTCTCTTCCCATTGGCTCTGCCAGTCTCGACTCTGCTATGACAACAGCCATTTCCTACTCAAGTGCACAGCCAGCTCCTTCCCCATTCCACCTCCACAATGCATTTGGTTAATGCCAAGTAAGGTGACAACTGTCACTGTTATTACAAAATAGTATAGCTGGAAATGTATCTAAACAGCAGGATGTATTTATAGGCGTTTAAATCTGCTCTAATGTTAGTTAACACCAGTGACTCGAGCAGAGTCTGACATTTTGCTGTCTAACTTCAGCTAATCCCACTAAAAATAAACACTGTAGAGGACCTTGCATAAAGAGATTGATTAATTATTCCAATACTACCAAGTTTTTGTAAAGATCTTTTGAGCATTTGTTCATTTGCTTTTGCAAGGGATTAAGAAAACCCCAAACAGTATTGCCACCAAGTCGAGGACATCCTTACTATTTTAGTCCTAAATTCATTAAATCTGAGGTAACAGGCTGGGTGCAGAGTGGGTTGAGAGCAGTTCTGAAGAAAGATTGCTGGGGGGTGGGTTGATTGCTGAGCAGCTCCCCAGGAGCCAGCAGTGCCCTCATGCAGCCCAGCAGGCAGCTGTGTCCTGAGCTGCAGCCAGAGGAGTGTGGGCAGCAGGGCAAGAGAGAGGATTCTGCCCCTGGACTCTGCTCAGACCTCACCTCCAATCCTGCCTCCAGGTCTACCATCCCCAGCATAAAGAGGACACAAAGCTGCTGGACTGAGCCCAGAGGAGGCCACAAAGATGATCCAAGGGCTGGAGCAGCTCTGCTGTGAGGACAGGCTGAGGGAGCTGGGGGTGTGCAGCCTGGAGAGGAGAAGACGCCAGGGGTACCTCAGAGCTCCCTGCCAGTGCCTGAAGGGATCCTGCAGGAAGGCTGCAGAGGGACTTTACTTCGGGGTGGTTTAGGGGCAGGCCAAGGGGGAGTGGTTTGAAGCTGAAGAAGAGCAGGGTTAGAATAAGGCTGAGGAAAAAAATTCTTCAGCAGGAGGGTGATGAAACTCTGGAACAGGCTCCCCGGGGAGGCTGTGGCTGCATTCTGCACGGGAGGTGTTGAAGACCAAGCTGGAGAAGGCTTTAAGCAGCTGAGTCTAGTTGAGAGGTGTCCCTGCCCATGGTGGGGAGGTTGGAGCAGATGATCTCTGAGGTCCCTTTCAAGCTGAGCCATTTAAGACTCTATGGTAAGTGATTGTCACTGTTGAGTCAAATAATAGCATTAAAATCTTATATCTTGCTCTGATTTTAGAGCATTTTTTCCTCCAAAGAACAAGAACTCATATGCTGCTAAAAATAATCATTTAAAGAAAGGGAAAATAAATGAAGCCACATTTATAAAATGAAATCCACGTCCCAGTGGCTGTGACAAAGAATGTCTGAACCATTTCATCAGAAAAATTACTCTGCAGCACAGCATCTTGTGAGGTTTTCTGTTAGTTTCAACATACTCCCAACTGTCCTCCAATGTCAGCTTCACCAAAAAGGCTGAACTGGGTGGGATTCACAGCTGAATGCATGCTGGTATCCGAGCTCCAGAGGCTCCCCACACAGCAGAGAAATAAGCTAACTATGCTCATCTTGCCCTAAAATAGCTATTTAAGAGAGGTCAGCTGAGCTCCAACTACCTATCACTCTCGACTGAGCAGAGAAAGCATCTCAGGCAAATGGCTCTGCTATCAGCAGATACATGGCAGAAAAAATCAGGCAGCAGTCCAGAGCCAGGCATCTCCTACAGCATGCATCTGCTCCAGCACCTCTCTTCACTAGAGAGATGCCTTTTGTCTCCCACTAGAATTAAATTACCACTCTCCATCGACAGAAAATGCCAGTGCTGTTTTAAAGACAGTACATAAGGCAGAGAACTGTGCCTCCCAAATCCTCCTCTCACACACTTCCAACTGGGAAAAGCAAACTCAACGCCATTAGGTTGCATAAAACCCTGAGACAAGACTGACAGCACCATGCCTCCATCACACAAAAAGCCACATTTCATTTAAAAGAATTCAGCAACCTTTGGAGGAAGCATTATGCCTTACCTCCTGGGCAGCTATCAAATCCTGCTTTCTCCTAGGGACCACTTCCCAAACACTCCAAGCAGTCAGTCAGCACACAGGTTGGCTGATGCTCTGTAGATCTCAGCTCCTGGAAGAGGGACTGGTGCTCAGCAAGCCCAGACAGAATCACAGCCACCACCTCAGTGCTCCTGGGGCCCTGATCCCATCAGGTATTTAATGCTTGCCCAACACCTGTTGTTTATTCCCTCCCTGTGGAACTCCCATAGTTTCTCCACCGTGGTACACACCTTAAGACAGAAGTGCTGGGCAGAGTAGCTGCTAGCTCAGACATGCCACACTTGGCACAACTAGACAGACAAAGGACCACAAAAAGAGGACAATAAAAGGAAAGCTAAATGCATTTAACCTGGAGGGAAATCAGCCATGGCTCTTCATGACAGTACAGCTGCTCTTCAGCTGCTAAAACCAGGCCAGCTCGGCCGGTTACATCATGCAGACTAATCGGATGCTACAGCATTTACCAGGGTTAAACCTGGAGGATAAAGGTTACACAATGGATCCAGTCCAACTTCGAGTGGCCAGGACCTTCAAATAAATATGCACCTTGGCTCTTTGAACACCTGGACAGGAGCAGTCAGTTGGACAGAGGAGAAGTTCAAGGAGCTTCTGAATTTGCATTCAGTTCCCAAACCCAGTGCAGAAAAACAAATGGAGCCCTGTGCCACCCCAAATGCCACAAAACCCCATCTACATCTGGTCACACAGCTTCCCTTATCTCCCCTGCTACTGTTAGCAAAGCAGTGTGAAACACCTTTGTGTACTGCAGACATGCAACATCCCCAGGGCCTATGCTCCTCGCTCCTTCCTGTTCCCTGCTTCCCCAGGATCTTCAGCTTGCCTCATTTAAGCCAAGCAGTGTAAAATCCACACAGAGCTGCTGCTTTCCCAAAGGCTTTTCTTTCAGAGGTTACCAGTGACTGCCACCAGAGAGGAATCTTGATTTTTCCATTCTGCATAGGGCATAGTTTTAGCCACTCCTTAAGCTTCTTCATGTGTCCTCCATCAGAAGACTGACAAAAAAAATCCAGTAATAACCACCCAAGCAAACATCAAAAATAGAGGCTAAAGGCCCAGAAGATTGTGCTCATCACCCTGCAATTTTTTCTAGTTATAAAAGTTAGCCTGCTCGCTTTTACCAAGCTAGTTTTAAATGTCCTTCACAGACAACTAACCAGAGAGAAAACATCTACTGTCTGAACAATCACATACCACAGCATCCGGGTACTGCAGAAAACAACAAAACAGGCTTCAAACTCAAACTAACACAAACCTTTACGATAAGTATATGTAAACTCAGCTCTGCTGTCACACACAGTTGGCATTTCAAAGCCTTCTGCCCCAGCCCAAAGCCTGCTCACACCACACATATGCCCCTCTGCCACTCCCTGTGCAAAAGCAGCAGGCTGCTGTAGCTCGCTCACGGGAGATGCTGAGGCGCAACAGAGACGCAGGCATCGCGGCGGCGCCAGGCTGCTGCCTCCCCCAGGCTGTGCCACTTGTAAGCCCACCGCATAAGGATGCTTTGCTCTGACATGCTCCCAACTCTGCAGCGAGAGGCTAGGAAGGAGTATTTACCATCTGTGCATTCTTCGTAATACCAGTCCAGTTCATAGTAATCTGCTTCAATGAATTTCTGCATAGTCAGTATCCTTGGGCAGCATGGACGAGCTCTCAGCACGCCGCTAAGGTCAAGTGAAATGCAGCCATGGCTGCCTGCCTCTGCCCCACAGCACCGCGCAGGGCGGCTCACGGCGAGCGGGGAAGGAGCTGCACATCTTCCGTGAGGCTGCCGCTGAAATCCAAGGAGAGGGTGGAGAGTGTCTTCGGGAATATAAAGAAAATGAAGAAAACCCCAGCGAAGGGCTGCAGAAAGCTGCAGAGAGCAGCAGCAGCTGCCCGGGCGGCTCCCCTGCTATAGCAGCTCTGCCCAGGAGCCTCGGCTGGGTGTCACAGAGCGCTCCTATGGCACGGCTGATGCGCTGACGTGGGGGACACACACCACCGCCCGGCTCTTCCCAACCCGCTCTTCCCTCCCTGCTCTCGCAGGCTAGCACGTTGCCATGGCGACCAGCTGGCTCCGAAAGCGATGCAGAGAGGAAGAAAATGCCTTTTGCTGCTTCTAGCCGCACAGGCTGAAGTGCTCCTCCATGCTGGGCATAAACCCCTGGCTCGGAGGAGCTGACTGCTGGTGGGACAGCAGCTTCATGGCATCCCTGCCCCCTAGGGACAGCCAGGGCATCAATAATGAAAATCTAGTCCATTACTGCTCTCCACCACAGTCTGATAAAAGCCTGCCTTCCCCACAGAAAACTGAGCTGTGTTGCTGCTGTGTGACGCTCTCCTGGGCTGACAGAATGGAATCCTTTATGTGTCCTGCTACTGCACAAGTGGCAAACAAAAAGGAATGAGTCAGAAGAATCGGACCAGCAACACATTTCCTCTCAGAGGAAAATTAACCTTTTGCCCTCTCTATGAACCATTGACCCTTTGAACCACTGACCAACACCCTTGGGGGGTGTTGGTTCTTTTTTTTTTTAAAGCATCATAACCAAAACCCAAGGGATTAGGGATAAAGTTTTGCTACTGTGTTCCTAAAAATGCTGCGTGTTGGCACACAGAAGAGTTTCATGTTTGTGGTGGATGTTTTAGCAACAAAAGACCTGACTTTTCCAGCACCCAGCAAAGCTGGGCTTAAGCTGTTAAAAGAGGATCTCCTCAAGGCATATATAACATTAAGTCATCACCACCATCAAGCACATCAATCCAAAGCACACATGTGAATGAGTGCAGGTACCAGAGGGATCCAGATCTGTTTTGTTCATAACCACCACATATTCTCCACTCCTTTGCCTCCCTTTCAAGGAACCCATATTCCTTTCTCAACAGCAGCAGAAGCATCAGGATGGAGTAAATATCACGAGGTTGGGGAGGCCATACTGAGTCTGCTGAGTCAGACTCCCATCTACAACAGCAGCCATGAGCAGGTGATGGAGAACTGCTCCAAACCTCCCTCAGCTGCTCTCCTGAGCTCTGGGTCTTCCTAGCTGCAGATCAATATACTTTCTACTTTTAGCAATTCTTGAAGGAGTTCTCCTGCCTATTCATGAGCCCATGCACATTTTTGGCACCTCCAGCATCTTCTTGCAAGGAGCCCCACACATCTATTCCTAAGGAATCCTCGCTTTCTGCTTTGCAGCTCACCTTTACAAACTTAATTCAATCCTTCCAGCTCTGGATCTCTGAACACCTAATTCCTCACTCCAGTCATTCATGGGTCTGCAGATTTTTGTTAAGTTCACCTTCACTCATCTTCTGCAGGTGGCTACCACTGAGACTACTCCCTGACTGGTACCACTTATATTTACTGTCACAGAAAATGGTAAACAATGCAAAGGACAACCTGTCAGTTTCATGACCACATCAGTGTTTCAGTTTTTCTGGCATGAAAAGTTATCACTGCAGTAACTGAGGTTGGGAATCATAAAATGCTAAGGTTGGAAGACACCTCAAAGATCATCCAGTTCCAACCCCTGACATAGGCAGGGACACCTCCCACTAGCACAGGTCACTCAAGGCCTCCTCCAACCTGGCCTTCAACACCTCCAGGGAGGGAGCAGCCACAACCTCCCTGGGCAACCTGTGCCAGTGTCTCACCAACCTCACTGCAAACAACTTCCTCCTAACATCCTCTTTCAATCTCCCCTCTGACACTTCAAACCCATTCCCCTTGTCCTGGCATTCCAAGCCCTTGTCAATAGTCCCTCCCCAGCCTTCCTGGAGCCACCTTCAGATCCTGGAAGGCTACTCTAAGGTCTCCTGGAAGCCTTCCCCTCTCCAGGCTGCAAAGCCCCAACTCTCTCAGCCTGTCCTCACAGCTGAGCTGCTGCAGCCCTCTCAGCATCTTTGTGGCCACATCCCTTTTATGTATTGATGGCTGAAGCACACATCAACAGATCTGTTCACGTATCAGCCACACATCTGCCCATGGCAAGTGCCTGTGCTATTCACTCAGCTCCAGGATTTCAGACCAGGGCCTAACTCAAAGGCACCTTTGTCTGCAAGTGTATTATTTCCAACAGAAAGTGTAATAATTCACTGTGTTCAGCCTCCAGTGTAGTAATGTTTTTGGCAACATGCACAAGAATTCCCTCTGCTTAGCACTGGTGAGGCTGCACCCAGGGTACTGCGTCCAGTTCTGAATCCCTTGGTGTAAGAGTGAGACAAACATAAGAGTCCAGCATCAGGCCACAAAGGTGATGGAAAGGTCGTGAGAGCAGGGACTCTTCAGGTTGGAGAAGTCTCAGGAGCATCTGTGACCCTTCCTTTAGGTATTTAAACAAAGCGGGTAAGAGGACACAGCCAGGCTCTTGTCAGTAGTGTCCAGTGAAAGGACCAGAAGCAATGGGCAGGAACTGAAGTGCGGCAAGTTCGTCCTGAATGTAAGAAATGCTCTATTTAAATGTGAGTGTGAGTGAGCACTGACCCAGCCTGCTTTAAGGCACTCTGCTGCTGCAGGAGGGCTGGGCCAGATGATGTCCAGAGGTCCCTCACAAACTTTACTATTCTGTGCCTTTGTAGTTCAAGGGCCTCCACCTATTGACTTAGCTCAATTTCCACAGACCAAGACTCTTTGAACCTCTTTCATTATACAGAAGTACTTCTTTTTCACCTCCCAGAGAGCAGGAACAAGGGCACGTGGTCTTGGAGTGCTGTGACCTCCAAGGATTCACAGTGCTAAAGCTCTCTGCAAACAGTTCTGCCTTGCCTCTCTGAGATGCTCTTGGCTGGGCAGCACACTGCAGCCCATGTGTAAACCACTGGGTTTGGTCAGCTGGACTCTTAGGTGCTTCTCCATTCCCTTCCCCAAGCCAGCCACTGTTTTTTGGTTTCATTTTGATGCTTTTATTTTTGTTACACCCAATCCTGCTCTGCAAACAATCCAGGAAATGTACAGGAACTCCAGGTCAGTAAACCACAAAAGATTATAAAGTCAGTCAAAGTCTTCAGGCATGCAAAAGTCATGCCATTACCTTAAAAAAGCAAACACACACATTGGAAATAGTGTAAGGATTCCTACCAAGTGTGAGCACTCTGCCACCAGGAATGAATGTAATGAGGTTGGTCCTGCAGAATTTGAGTTCTGCATCCTCCCAAGGCAAGAGCTGCACTTGCTATTAAATGCAATTAAGGCTACACTGTTTAAATATTGCCAGGGAAAAACTATAGGTTCCCATGGCAACATGAACTCGATTGCTCTGCATATGAGCTATTTGTTCCACTGCTCTTATCTGTGTCCAAAAGGCAATTTCAGTCTCGTAATGCTATTAACCAAGCATTTAGAATATAAAGGATGAACCCTGGCCAGCAGCTTCCATTGCTGCAGGGACTCTCTCTTTGTTATTTCCCAACATTTTAAACAAAGGAAACCTTCAGTGTGCTAGAACTTTCTTCTCACCATCTCCCTCCACACACTGTTTCAGGATAAATACAGCTCCAGGTAGGCATCCTCAGCTGTTTATTGGTATTTCCCTGGGGCTCTGACTGGAAGCATGCTGCTGTGATGCAGAAAGGTGCTCCTTTGCTGGGCAGAATATCCCTTGTGTGCTCAGATGATCCCAAGGCTCCTCAAGAGACTTGTAAACATGGGATAAGTGTGTGATCTTCCCAGCATGGAGGCACAAACCCTACATAGAGAACCATACAGGTATCCACATGCAAGTATCCCTCCAGATACATGACACAGGACAGCTCTAAAAAGCAGGACCTGCAAAGGTGCTGTCCCCAGCACAGGGACACAGAGCTGCTGGAGGGAGTCAGGAGGCCACAAGGATGATCCAAGGCCTTGAACACCTCTGCCTGAGGGAGCTGGGGGTGTTCTGTCTGGAGAAGAGAAGACTCCAGGGGAACCTCAGAGTTGCCTGCCAGTGCCTGAAGGGATCTTAAAGAAAGGCTGCAGAGGAACTCTTCATCAGGGTGTATAGAGACAGGTTAAGGGGGAATGGTTTGGAGCTGAAGCAGAGCAGGGTTAGACTGGAGCTGAGGAAGAAGTTCTTCAGGAGGGTGCTGAGACTCTGACATAGGCTGCCCAGGGAGGTTGTGGCTGCCTCCTGCCTGCGGGTGTTGAAGGCCAGGTTGGGTGAGGCCTTGAGCAGCTGAGTCTAGCTGAGAGGTGTCCCTGCCCAAGCTGGGGAGGTTGGAGATGAGCTCTGAGCTCCCTTTCAACCTGAGCCACTCTACAAAATCCTGACCAGGCCAGCAAAGCAGCTGCATGCTTGCACAACCTGCCTGCCAGCTCTGCAGCCCTACTTTTCCTTGCTATACACTGAATTCCTTTTATGTAAAAGTCTCCAGAACTGCATTTTTCAGGTGGGTTGCTGCTACAAGCACTGAACATCTGTGTACTCAAATCTCCATATTACACCACCACACCTGGCTGAGATACTACTGTGCTACTTGCTTTGGAGTTCATACAGAACTTAGGTTAAGGAAGACTTCAGGTAACAGATGTTTAACTCAAAGTGACTTGCTCTCTCCTGTTCCAAAGCTAAACACTCATTCATATGGCACCCCCCTCCAGCTGCTAGATTTTGTTCTCTGTGTGTTTGAATTACACATAAAACCACTTTTATTTGCTCTCCACAGAGCAAACTCTGCATACTGACAATGAACTCTGGTAGCTGACTGTGACCACCTAAACTGAGCACTCCTGAAGTTTGCAGCTAAAGAGGAGGCAGAACAGTTGGCTTGAACAGCTCAGGAGCCCTTTCCTCCTCCTGTTTTGCTGGAATAAATCCATTAGGTCAACACTAAACTCATCTGCCTAAATCAGTCATTAAAAAAATCAGTCCTAAATGACCCCAACCCTTTCCCTTGACTAAAGGGAATTTCTGACACATTCCTCTACCCCACTGACCACCACGGCCTCTCAAGAAAGCTGCAGCAGCACACTGAAGGATGCAGCCATCCGTGGTGCCAGGGTGCTGGCACTTAAAGCAGTCAAAGGAGCTCGGCACATGGGATGGCACTATCAATCCTGGCTTCCTAGGCTTTGTCATTCTCTGCTGTCTTCTCCAAGCCTTTCCCAGTTCTGGGAAGATCCTCTGAGCCTGAGCAGGGGAGCTGGATGGAGCATTTCCATTAGCTCTGGCTCACCTTTCCTCTTTTGGCTACAGCAGCACATCAGGGTGTTCAGAGTACCAGACACCATATCCTTTCATTATCTTCTACAGTGGCCACCACTCAGGATAAAGTTGCCCATCCCATGAACACCATCTGGAGTCCTTCCTCCCAGAGGAGCAGCTGATGCCATGTGTTTTGTTAATCAGCTGTTACCACAGTGCTTTGCCAACTGGCACTTTTAAACTGACTTTAGAAGAGGATTAAAAGGCAAGTGGCATATTTGAAAAGCCTACCTGATTTTCAAGGACAGGCTGGCAAACTGATTCCTAAATTGGGATTTAGTTTACGGAACACTTACTGCTGCTTTGTAATCTAAATGGTGACCAAACAGAAGTCATCCTGTGACAGCACATTCAAAAGGAGCAAGCAATTTTGCAACCTGGAACAGAGATCTTCCAGTGGAGCACTTTGCTTGGCAAGAAACCATACAGCATAGAGCATAGAATGGTAAGATTGGAAGGGACCTCAAAGCTCAGCCAGTTCCAACTCCCCACCATAGGCAGGGACACCTCCCACTAGCACAGGTCACTCAAGGCCTCCTCCAACCTGGCCTTGAACACC